>PDGT01000015.1:3748011-3766409 GCA_003671415.1 Megathymus violae | reverse complement strand
ATATATATATATACATATATATATATATTCCTTCGTTTTACGGTGCCCATTGTCGCATGGGTATATTATTATACATGTTCTCTTACTTCGCCTGCCTGACAAATATATTTTTAGTGTTTCGTATATTCTGTGAAAAATTAAAAAAATAATATCACATTGGTCTACATTGACTAAATGGAAAATATTAAAATTAAGGCAATCTCTCACTTTAACATCTTAAATTTCAATAACATAACAATTTCTAATAATTTAAATTGATATGACGAATTCGCTTAGCTCGTTCAGCGACAGGTTTTCAGTTAATTTATTTGGAGCTGCCTGTAGTTGGCACGTGAAAATACTTTCAAAATAGCTGGAATATTTACAAAGGGGATAAGGTAATTCGTGCTGGAATGTTGAAATGCGATCTTAAATCAAGTACCTATACAAGGACTATACTCCTTAATCAGTAATTCAATATTGGCGACCCGATAATATTAATATTGACGACCCCATAACCCAGTTGGTAGTGTCGTAGTTCGATTCGCGACCGGGGCAGACTGTTTATGTGACAGATAAATCTTTGTTCTCGGGTCATGGGCGGTTGTGATGTCATATTTGTGTATGTCCATGGTACCCGCAACACAGGGAATCCTAGTACGGGGGTGTGAGTGTGTTAACGTTTCTGTTCATGTTATATTTTAATTTGGTCAAAATATCTTTAAAAACACAAAAATCATAAGTACTCATTGGTAGTTAAAAATGTATTTTAGTGTTATTTGAATTAGAATTGACTTGTACTTGACGATTTTATATTGTAACTTCGAAAAAACTTCTTTCGCGTATAACATATGTTTGGGGTAAGTTCATAGTCATGAAATATTTATGAAAACTTATTGAGATTCAATTCGATTAAGTAAATCTACATTTATGTAATCTTTATGTCAACAAAGATTTTGGGCAAAGGTAAATTTTATGATGCGTAACCATGGCTTATGGCATGGCTTTAGTACAAAATGGTATAAAATATATTTTCAAAAACAGGTCGAAACTCGAAACCTCAAATTTCGTATTTATGCATTATTCAAAAGAAACATTGAGACCTTTCTCAGCTCATTTAAAATCTTGTTTTACCACTCGTTTCGCCGATTAAGTGTGACCTTTACTTCGTTCCAGTGATTGTCTGAATTTTACATGAGCAATTTATTTCAGCATTATGCAAGGAAACAAGATATTTCGAATCCGCATGTTATGTCTCATGTCATCATTTCTGATTTTGAGGTTAAAAATTTGTGGTACGTGTGATTTTATATTTATCTATTCATGGATTGTACACTATTGATAAAGTATCTGTTACCGTATTTTCGCATTCTGGACGGTAAGTTAAACTCATAACAAGATAATTCTAACGCCTTCGTAAATTTTTCATTTTTGATTTTACTTGAATGTTTTTGATTAAACATAAAAGCTACAGGTTGTTGATCTGTTACTGAAATGTCTGTCTGCCAAGAAGATACTGTTTCCATTTACGAAGTGCTTACTCAATGGCATAGGCTTCTTTTTCAATTGACGAATGACAACGATCTGTAGTAGATAGTGTTTTTGAAAAAAGTAATGTAACAGAGCATTCATTTTCAGAAAGAGTTGCAGCTATTGAATGTGCTGAAGCATCTGTTTCCACAATTAATATTTCATTTTTTTAATAGCTGCAAGAGAAGCTTTTGCAATATCTGACTTTAAAGTTTATTAAGAGGGAATTGCATATTATTTTGATATGGTATGAAAAACTGCGAATCCCTTTTGAGTAATGAGCTTAACATACCTAATACAAGTTAAAGTTAAATTAATTTATAATGTTACTTTTTTATTTCACATTCGCTCTACAAATTTTAAGTTGAATAAAACTAACATTCCATCCGTCATTTATGAACGGATTTGGAAAATTTCTTGGTTTTAAATTAAAAAAAATATCTCCCTTGGAGAACAATATAAGATGAATTTTGTTAACCATAAGGAGTAAGAGGAGGGGGGACAAACAGAAACGAAAAAAAATGTTTTGGTTTCCACATCGATAACCGGCCTGCTTTGATTAATCGTTAGTTTTTTAATCAGTATAGAGAAAAAAATCAGATTGATGTACCTAGCAAAATTTGCAGATTTCTGTGCTGCTTTTAATGCGTTATAAACAATAAACGGTCCATAATTATGGGGTACAGACAACATTTCTCGATTACAAGGGGACAGGAATTGCTAACAAAAAGCACTCAAGAGAAGAGGGAAGGGCTTTAATTCCCCGATCGATATTCAATTCGTTCATACGACGCTGTGAAGTTTTATCTGTACACGATGAATAATTCATGGTCGTCGAGACTACTGATTTGTACGGAAATAAGTAGGTGAACGTCAGGCGATCGATTAAGGGATTTTTTTTTACATCCGCATGGTACGAGGCCATGCGTTTCTTTCGTAGGACACATTGATCCGTTCCGTCGCTCGGTTCCAGCTGTTTTGGAGATAGCACTCGTCATCAACAGTTAAAGCCTTCGAGCCGTTTAGCAACTTTCTATTGTTTGAAACACTTTCGTTAATCTGAAAATTTACAACACTTAAAAAATTTTTAGATACAAAAATATTACTTGTATTTAACTTTGTTTCCTTTTCTTGATATATAATGCCAATATTTAATTTTTATCTTTCTAAACATAATTTAAATGACACTGAAATAAACTTATTTTACATTACTGCAATTGGTACAAGTAGTCACTCATACACATTTTAAATTTATGAGCTAAGTTAACTATAATGGATTTTCTATTTTATTAAAGCTAACACGAAGATGAAAATTGACACTATATCTTTTCTTTTAATATGCC
This sequence comes from Megathymus violae, assembly GCA_003671415.1. Classification (NCBI taxonomy): domain Eukaryota; kingdom Metazoa; phylum Arthropoda; class Insecta; order Lepidoptera; family Hesperiidae; genus Megathymus; species Megathymus violae. The sequence goes on along the minus strand of PDGT01000015.1, from coordinate 3,763,557 downwards.
GTTATTTTAGCTTGACATGTACATATATGGATGAGATAATTTTGAAAATTATGTTTTACTTTTTAAAGTCCGCAGAATTATATATTTGCACAGATATGAATAGATTATAACAAGGCAATTAAATAATATTGACCTTATATTTTCCCCTGGCTCCGATTTGATTACTGATATTTATGTGTGAATATAATATACATAGAAGATAGGTACACTTACAGAAACAGTAAAATGTCGGGCGACAAATAAACCGACAGCTGTGAATCCTTATCCAGCAAAGTAAAATAAATTAAAACTGTTGATATAGCAGTAAAGTTCGCGTTATACAGGATGTTCGTATGATTTCCAGAAAAGTTCGTAATACGAACGCAATTGCCATAATTATAGCAGCATCGTTTTCATGGTACGTTTATGGCACGAAGAACTTACTGTTGCGAGATCGAGTATGTGAACTTACTTTGTAGTCGCGTGTATTATATGTGCGTTGCGAATAATAGAGCCAGGCGCGGTTCGAGGTCTGGGTCATGACCCGCTATAAAACGGTACACCTTAGATTGATAAACCTTAGAAAATTTGAAAATTTTGAAAAATGTAAAATTTTTTTTATCGTTAATGTTTTGTCATATGTTTTTTGTCACATAAAGCTTAATTTACAAGACTTATTTGATTATAAATAATATCGATTATGTTATTAATCATATGAGCGCTCCTAATTGGTGCAAACGAATTTGTCACTATTAAGGTATGAATACTGTACAGACTGCGTACGATTTTGTACAAAGTAATAATAACAATTATAATAAGTGATGAGGCTTTTATCAACAACCTGTCGACTTTGCTTATATTATAATTTATTTAAATGTTGAACGTGTATAAAGCATTTGATTATCTTACGTCTACCTAACTATGATGACGTATCCCAGTGTTTTCCACAACTTAATAATAAGTTATTCTAAAAAAGCGGAACTACAGAAATATCTTTGAATTGAAATATCTTTGAAATATCATTAAATTTTGAATAATACGAATTCCCTAGTACATTACAAGTAAAACTTCTTTGTCAACCAGATTGAAACATCGCCCAGCCACCAATCCTAAAATATTTCATAAACTGCATAGAACTTCTTCGAGAGATTTCAAGAGATTCTTCCATAATTCTGGAATACCTTGCTGAGGGGTGGTATTTATGTACAAATTTAAGTGGAACCAAACGGAAAGTACACTCTTTCAAACAAAAGAGGAATTTTCCAAATCGGTTGACAAATGACGGAGTTCTAAGGAAAAGTTCTAAGAAAGTTAAGCATAAAAAATGCAAAGGAATTCGGAACCTCCTTCTTATTTGAAGTTGGTTAAAAAGAGTATTTTTGTAACGTCGGATAATATGTGATATTATAATGACACAAGTTAGGCTTGCTACACTACACTACACACTACACTACACTATATTACACTATACTATGTTATACTTGTTATATTAGTTATAAAATTATGTCGGGGCGGAAAATGAACATCAAATGTTTTTTGGAAATATTAATGTAGGTAAAACTTAATTTATTTCGCTGTGCATAAACAATGTTTACTTTTATCGTGAGTTCAATTAATTTATTAACATAATTTTTGTTTATTCAACCAATCGAATCTTCAAATAATCGGACAAGTCATACTCGTATAAAAATGTTTTGATTAAGTAATAAGTATTAGCACAATCAAATAATATGAGAAGCATATTGAAACTATTGCGTTGTCAATAATAAGTAGTATTTAAATATTGATAATAAGTTGCATCTACAAAGGATAAGTTACTTAGACTTTTCTAGACCATTCTAGTAAAGAACCGCGTCAGTTATTTGGTAGCCATAACATAAAGTGTTTTATGACGTGCACTTAATGAGCTACTAGTGTAGTGTTCAGTGAAAAATAGGAGAAAATCTACCACGAAGCACTTACGTGCAGTTACATTAATGGGTTTCTATAGTTTAAGTGCAGCTCACACACCTCATACAACATGAAACTGTAAGTACATTAATAAAATTTTTACTGTTGTTATTGCTATTATAGAGGTAAATATCAAATAATGCACGTAATCATAGATCCGCTCTGTTTATCGCGTACCCTCTTGAGCAATGGCGCAAAGCCTATGCTATTGGAGATCGCTGGACTATGCTACAAATTTGCTCATAATTTTATTCACGATTGCATTGCATTGTTGATTTTTAACTACGAGTATTACCTGGCTTACAACGATCCTTTTAAAAATCCTTTTAAAATCTTCCTCGTAATATTTTATGGCGTATCGGTTAAAGCAGGAAAGTTGGTCAACAAACGTTTTGTTCGCTTTCTTCTCGATAACGTATTGATAACATTCTTCGTTTAACCATTTGCCATCGAAGGCCAGTATACTAGTTTACTAAGTAATTCAGTATAATAATTTCATCAAATATTTTACTTTTACTGGGAGTAGGTTATTCGCAAAAATATACTTAGAAATTTCTGGCACAATAAGTGTTATGTTTCAGTAGTTTTTGAGTTGCGAAATTAAATCCATTATGTTCCACCGCTTTGATTAATTGGATTCTGTGCCTAGTTGGTGCTATGCCGGTCACATTGCCGAAATAAAAGTTGCATGAAGTTCAAAACTTCGTTTGCTTTATATAAATATGTTTGCTTTTATACGGATATAACATTTCATTTTATCATATTTCTTTCCATGTTCAATTTTATTACGAATTCATTAAATCGATTATACATGCTCAATTGCAAATTAAAGTTTTAAATTGGTTCAGCTTTGCTAATTTAGTTTTCTATTGCATTTAATTCATTTAAATTTCCCTGTTAAAAGGAATCTTGTAGAATTGGCTTCGGCTTCTGTATACATTAATTTTAAGAATGACTTTAATAACAGTTTGCTAATGTAAACATTTAAAAACGTCAGTGAGTTTAAACTTCACCCTTTGTATAAAGTAGAATATTAATTATCTGAAGTCCCCTTTACTAAAGTTAATCTTCTGTCACTAAACAGATTTCTCTAGAAAGTTGTAATTACTATTTACCTAATTTAAACTCAAAACGTCTTGAGAACTATCGACTAATTAGTAATTAATAAAACTTGGGATATTAATATAATGTCTGACAACTCGCCCTGGCTTCGGCTGTGCTATATAATTATTATCAGGCGTTTTATAAATTTATTGTTTTAATCATTTTTAAAGTTGTATGAATTGTTTATACGTATGTTTATTTATAGCAATAGCTAGGAAACAGCATTTATTATTTTTTTTAATTTCTAACAGAAATTTAACCTAATGTCTTATTCCATTCTGCAAGCACTACCATGTATTCTATAAGTATTATAGGGTAGTTTAAGGATTTTCGCGTATTGTAATAAGAATTGGACAGATGTACAATTATTAAAAATATTTTGACTTCTATGTCGATCACAGCCTCATCACACACTATTAAAATTTAAAATATATTACGCTACTTAAAATTAACTGATAATAAACAAGTAATTATTTTTTAACTCAATTCCTACTTAAGAAAAAAATATCATTATATTATATATTTTATTAAATAACTACAAATAGTATAATATTGTTACGAAGCTTTTCGAAGTCGGTAGGCTTACGAAGGGTGGCCGACCGTTACGGAGAAAAACAATGGATGCAATAAAAGAGAAACCCAGGTAGTAATAAAAACTACCTGGGTCACTTCAGGCCAATCTGGCCCGTATGCTTTATGCAAAAGGGGTGAGATTGGCGTACGTGAGGGCCGAAATGAGTGTGTTTACCTGACCCGCTATTGTTATGTCGATTTCCGGGAATTATTGTTGTTATCGTTTATTTCAACGAAGGGCGTGGAAAAATCTGGAAGCCCGGAAATCGGTATAAATAGCGGGCAGGTTCGCCCACGGGGCATTCGAGTTTTCGAATACGAAGCGAAGAGTTCTCCCTCTACGAAGCGAATAACTGCGATCTACGAGTGTAACTGTGATTGTGAAGTAAAATAAAGTCTCTGCGGAACTATTGTGGCATTTTTACGAGCCTACGGATCCTGACACGTAACAATATGGATATACGTTTATGTCATGCTAAATATCTTATACATATAAGAGACTTTTCTTCTCCCATACAAAATTAAATTAATTAATGACAAAAACTGTATTGCCATCAAGTGTCATCCACTATAAGTTTAAAAAAATGAATTTGAACTTGAGTGGATGAATAAAAAGTATTTTATTAAACATTGAAAATGTGAAGAAAAAGATATTTACATATAGGGAGAATGTAAACTAATAGAGTATAACATTCGATCTGCTACTTGCGACATCCAACACCCGAATAATCGTTCAAAATGCCCATTGCGCTTGGAATCGGGGCCTCGCGGGGAATCCCGCGGGTTCGGACGACAGGGCGGCCGGTTAACATAAATCGATGGCCTTGAGCACCGAGCGGGAAAGGAGAAATTATAGATGCGTTACAGCAGAATTTAAAACACTGAATCTCAGAAAAATATCTTGTTACTTCAAATATACAAATTCTATAAAAAACAAAATATTGGTTTCCAACTTATGCATAATTGACAATATTGATACATATTAGACGTGACGTCACAAAGACCCTCCTCAAAAACGTGTTAAAGAAACAATTGATATTTGGAAACGATCAACTTAAGTTTATGGTTTTTATTGCTTTCATATTGCACCAGTTTACTTCTTTGTACAGAAAATTGCGTTCATGAAAATGAAATCACTGCGGTTCTAATTATACTTTTTATCGGCACTTTTCTACGTGTATACTTCACGACAAAGATATTGAAAATAGTTAATATTAGTTGAATAACATACAGGACCTACATTATGTGAATGGTTAGGAAAGGAAGAGCACACCCACACAAAAACTGTCCGTTCATGCAGCAGTAACGCCATCTAACAGAATAAAATAGAAATACATATATATATTAATAATAATTCATATAAAAACACTTATTAGCATACTTAAATACATAATGACTGGCTGGCTGTATATTAGTGTTGTGTTTGACATTTATAATCAATTAGCTACGCACTAAGCTTGCTTAACTACAGTGTACACCACATTTCTACTTTTGGGCCTAGTGGAAGAAATTTTTTAGTAGTCTTGTATAAATTTGTGCAAAATTAATACTTTATGTAAACAAATCACTGTAGGATTTATTTTAACACTACTTTAATTTTTTGAAATATTAACTTCATTTACTTATTAGTTATATAGTTTGTTTAGACAAAATAAATACTATAAAGTTAATTAAATGTAGATAGTAATTAAAGGCACGTACTCGAATGAATTTAATATATTTTCTAAATAACATTTTTGCGTTTTCATTAAGGATCGCAATACTATATAATTTATTAAGAGGATTATATGAGGATTTCAAAGTTACATATAAGACTGGGTAGTACTTGAGTAACTAACAAGACACTGCAGTAGATGTAGTTCAAAGTAAGAAAAATATAGCCTTAAATTTTCAAAAGTTACATCAGGGTGGCTTAGAGCTCAACAATATATTATATATGAAATGTGTGTGCAGTCTGTAAATATTGAGCCATGTACTAGTCTTTAACCGCCACATTGTGAGAGGAGTCATTAGTTCAGTAGCACGACATCAATGGGTTGCGGTGATGATCATTTATAAGGAGTGCAAAAATATATTATATTTCAGTTACTCCAATATTTTCATTTATTATCTTTCAAAAGCGATAAGAATATAAAAAAGCTCACCATTTTATATGATTATCTGGAATTATCTGTCTATAAGATGTATGACAATACACGTATTATGGGACACGAAATACGATCCATCATTGTTCCCTGTTCGCCCATTCATCGTTTTCAACCGATATAAATTATCTAGATCTTTTATCATTATCTACAAATTTTAGATCAAATGCTGACCTGTTGTTGTTTGTTTTTTATACACTAAAACACAAACCGTATACGTTATTTTTGTTTGATGAGGACCGAGATTTTTTTACCATCATTGCCATGTATATTTTCTGCAAACCACTCACCATCATGTGACCGATTTGTTTGTTTGTCGGTTGTTTTTACAATATAAATTATCGGCCTTATATTATAGTTAGCATGCGTTCTAAAAAATTATATCATCAAATCTTTATCGATTCGAAGAAGAACATAAAATTATAATACACAACACAATATACACACACATTAACCACAATACAATATAAAAACATTATTTATTAAAGTAACTTATTCACTGCACCTTTCAGATTGAAGAGTAATAGCGAAGTTCTGCTTTACATTCAGTAATACAATTAACACATTGAAAAAAAAAACAGTAGTAAAATAATGGATTTAATTACAATTCGACAATGGCGTGCGATATACAAGTCAGTGCTAAATATCGCTAAATAGAATACAAATAACCATACAACTATTGTAGCAAAAAAATTATACCGACTTTGGTGCGAACCTACATCTTGAAACTATCGCGCCGTCTCCTTCTGCTTTACATTTTCATTAAGCCGCAATCACTATCTTATGCATAATATAAATAAGGCCAGACAGAGAGCCTGCATATTTATGAACGCTCGTTCCCAAACATTAGAAAGCTTTTAGCGAAACTTCGAGAGGCTCACGGGACCTATTAGTGCAGTTTCATTACATTAGTGGATCATTAATTACCTCGTACAAGTCTAGAACTCCCGTTAAAACTATATAATGTTATTAAATATTCTATTTTCTACTTAACCTTACCTTCTATAATCCAAGACGGGTATAAAAAGGGTATTGTGAAAGATAATGTGCAGTTTTTATACCAGTGGACATTAAAAGGTTTATATAAATATCTACTCCACAGCGGTTGAAATATATATGAAAATATTTATTGTGTGAGGTAATTGTTTCATAGTATTGATTTCAGAAATAATCTGTAGTCAAAAAAATGTGTTTAAATATTCCTCATAAATCAGCAATTTGTAATAAATTTTTAAACAAATGTTTCGAAGTAATTAACAACGTCCTGGATTAAGAGTATATCCATGATTTAAAATTAATGGCAAGCGAAATAAGCAGTTAATAACTAGTATTTAATTATAATAATTTCATTTTCATATCACAAACGATTACTGTGTCATGGAAACTTCTAGAACCTGTTGAATGTGGATTAGCAGATTTAAAACACCTTTGAGAACATTATAGGAAAGTTTTAGGTTTCTGCAGGTTTCCTCGCGATGTTTTCCTTCAGCTCAACAGGTGATGGAAATAATTCATTAATCCTGTTTTACACATAATTAGAGGAAATTGTGATAAGTATGCAGGATTGGAACTTGAATATCCTGCGGATTCCTTGTTTTCCCTAATCCCAAGCAAACTAAATGATATTTTATCAATAAAATATATTTATAAAATATTTAACGGTGTCTCACCAAAGTGTAATATTGCCTGGCACAGGATCCCAAAGTTTACTTTTACCTTTTGTACTGAGACGTAATCATGCTTTATGATGTTGGCGGCGGCGCTTATGAAAATTTTATATTGCTCTAGTACCAACAAGTCCCAATAAACGAACTGGCCTGCTTTTTAATAATTTACGGGCCTCGCCTATTGCAAGGAAAAGATGGCTGTACATTTGAATAAATTTTGAGGTTTGTCATATGTAAAAAATTTGGGCAAAAATAATACAAGGGAAAAAAATAATGCATCTACAAAAAATTCTAAGTACACGCTTATAATAAACCTTTAAATTCTATAACGAAAACCAAACAAATGATTGAAGAGAATTAGTTGAACATATTTTGGAACTGTTTTACAAAACCTAAAATAGAAAGTTATACTTCATATTGTGAAAGACCATGGAAGAGCTACAATATAATCAATGAATAAACCCAAGATGAGATAAATGAAAATGTAACTAGATTTATATTTAAGAAGGAACCATAATCATAATAAGTATACTTTAGGCAACATTTTAAACAGTTATAGATAATTTATTTATATATTATAATATTACAGAGTTGTAAAAGCAAAATTACCTATTTACTTAAAAATGCATACTTACCGATGTTGTAAAACATTTAATATGATAAGCTAATAATAAATATTTGACCTGTCTTTTGTGTAAAATTTTCTAAACAAAAAGGCTATCCCAATATGAATCGAGGTTGCTCTCGAGTAGTGTTTGCAGCTGACACAGAGTTTGCTTTCGGATAAACTACTCGCAGATTCTAAGGAAACTACCATTATTAATCACACTTGTTTGTTCATAAATACAGCCTGTTTTGTGTTCAGAAATCGCTCGATAACTACTACTACTACTACTACCATACATAAGAGTATGTATACTACATATATACGATACTAGCATACTTTTTTTATCTTATGATTGTAAGGCCATGCGAGGCGGGACAATTTATTAACTTCTTCAGGTGACGAGTACAAAAAACAACCCAACATATAGATTTAAAAATTTAAAATAATCATGTTATAAAAAAATAGATTCGTATAATTATTACTACAGTAAGGGGTTAAAAAAATTTAAATTTAATTCAAGGTATTTGTCATATTCATATAAAATCTATATCTATACGCGAAGAAAAAACTTGTATAAGTAACCTATTTTCTATTTTCGTTTTCCTTTCTTATTTAGTGTCTTGACGAGCTTTTGTGTTTTAAAAAAAATTGAATACTAAAAAATTCTCTGAAAATAAATAGTCAAAGACAGATTAGTTCGATTTTTTCTTTTGTATTTGAAGCATAGAGTTACATAATAGAGGAACATAGTGTGCGAATGACATTTCGAGTTTCAAGTTTGCGAGAAAGAGATGCAAGAAAATTTATCGTAGGACTGTTTTCAAACTATTTACTCTCCATTACTCTCCTGTCAAAAAATTGCTATTTGTTATTTTATAAGTTTCATTTCAATCTTTCTATATTTTATCAGACTAAAAATAGTAAACCTAATGGTGTCGTGTTCAGTATTAAATTGTTGGGTTACTTATAACAATAACCCAAACAAAGAGGCAATACACAGGTAAGTACTGATAGTGCAATACTACTTTCACGATGCTTATTTTCACAGACGTTGATCTTTAAATTATATAAATTAAGATTAATAGCATCCAGTAAATACTCCATTTAATGATTAATAATTTATTTTTCATAATTATGTGTAAGATAAAAATATATTGTGTACGGGAAAATGATACCGTTTCGTGTAGGACTTGCACAAAATCTATCGATAAGTGGACAATTTTTATATAGGTATAAATAAATATTTTTTGTTTTACCTAGATTTGTTCATATTTTAGCTTTTTAGTTTCGGTTACAGCTTGTAAACACATTGGACAGAAAGTAGATAGACTGATATATAGGTGCATCTTTGGCTTTTGAATAGTATTAGCTCCTTAAATTTGCCGAATTTTATATTTGTTGTTATATTTATTATATTTATATTTTAACGGCGAATGTGATTTTATATTTATTAACAAATTTTACTTCTTCAAGGGTTCCTGTAAATGCAGTTCAAAAAAAAAATGGATTAGAATGTTAAATCAGATAGGTAGGATTCCTTACAAAATTTACAGTAGATATTTTAAGGGCAACTATTTTGTTCTACGAAATCACTGACATATTATGGAGAATCTATACCTCCAACATTTGTTGGTTATTTTCTTTCTGAGGGAAATAAGTTATAATGATTTACATCAAATAATTAATTAAAACCAATAAGCATTATTATTATTGTTTTCTTTAGTACCATGTATTCACGTTTTGTTTTATCCTGTCAAATAATGTTAAGTTTAGAAGAAGCGAAGTAAAGAGAAGTTACTAGGATTAGCATGGTGTTATTAATTTAACATGTAATAAGAATTAAGAGAACGAATTAAATATAACAAAAAAACCCTGTGATCGAATAGTCCACATTCATGTCGATAATGCATGGTCGTGACTTTGACATCACTAAAAGTCACTTTAAAAAGCACATCAGTGTATTTTAAGTAAATTAAGTTTTTTTACAACAATAATGAAATATGTTTCTAATATGAATAACTCTAATGGTCGATACCTGCAATAATACAATGGGTAAAGTACTGGGTAATAGGTAAGTGACGTAATAACAATGTTTTCTTGCGAATACAAATTGTAAATCGAACAATTGTGTCTCGAAGTAAAGTGGATAAGTAATAATGTCGATTTTTCTCCATTTTGGCAGGTGCAGTGGTTTTAATAAAGAAAGACTCCTCAGATAATTATCCGAATATAATATTTTTACTATATATAGATTCACTATTTACTTATTTCATAAAATGGGATATTAATATTACATTTTATTATAACCATGCCTCAAAAAGTATAACATGTTGTTAAAAAATATGATTTTGAATTGAAGCTCACAGCTAGCAAGCGTAGCACCGCTCGAGTATCTGAAGATGAGCCACTTGGACAATGTATCTTAACGCCAGTTGACCTGATTCTTGAGATCTTCTCGATGACCGATTTTGTAAAGAGCAATGCTTGTTTGAAAATTGTGTAGTGTGTAAAAATTAATTTTTGTATAATAAAAAAAACCGAATTTGTGTTACGTGGAATCGTGTTCCATACTGTCAATGTATCTATTAATGTAAATAGATTTTTGAAAAAAATGTAAAGCATAGGTAAAATGAACTATAGCTAATGAGTCGTCACTTGTTCAGAGTGACTTCCATTAAATTTCTGTACTTCGAGAGCACCATTACGCTCGTCCACTGTGGGGTGTTAAAAGCATTGGCAATATCCAGTAATACGCCAGCAATACTTCATTATGTTCCCCAGCTTCCTCCGTGAGGGCATGGTAGACAGCGTCAGCGCTAGGATCCTAACACAAATTTAATCGTCATAAGTATCACAGTTCGGCATAAGACTCTTGTAACCGACGCATTGTTCTATTGTTTTATTATGTGTAAAAAGTATGTCTCGAGACTCGGCTTTTATTTATTTCGGGGTCAGCTTCGAAGAACTTGACACGAAATTATCAGATTTGTTTTATGGTTACATACGTTATATTTCACTTTTATTATTACAGCTTAATAACGGACTCCATTAAACATATTTACATTGAACTCTCATTTTTCAGTTTCTTAAACAGAAGATGGAGCTGACACATACATTTTTATTTCCCGACTGAAATATACAAATTTTAGAAACATCTTCAGACCAAGGTTATCGAACGAAGTAATGCCTATTAATAATTTAAGCCAGTAAACATTGTTATTACTATCCTATGAGGATAAACAATTTTTTTATTGAATGTAAAATCGTAACCACGCAGGAATACGAATGGACACTAATCATCTATATATATATATATATATGTTTGAGTTGGTACGACCAATTTTCGACAGATGGCGCCACTGTTTATTTTGGTTGGTGGCGTAGCAACGCGCGCAGGGTACAGGTAGTGTATCATAAATAATATCATATTCCCAGCATCGTACATGGTCACTGTGACCACAGACTAAGACCCGGAAGCAAATATTAATTTGTTAAATTGCGTTGTACAGATATTAATAAAAAGAAATACGCAAAATATTGCACGCAAATATAGCAAATACATAATAAGCCAATATCTAAGAATTAAAAAAGCACTTAGTCTAATATTGAGGTGTAAGGGACTTCACTCATCTTTGAGTCCAAGCCAATCTCTCGCGCATCTCCGATGCATCTAGCTACTCATAAATAACGGACGAGACTACGAATTTTCCCCCTTGTTAGAGATCGGTTGGAGATTGTTGGGTTTTATATCATCTGAACACCGACGGTAGGTAATCGTGCGTGTTTATATAGTTTTAAAGTGTCTGGCTTCCAATCACCTTCCTTTTAAAATCTACCCTGAAATATTGGTTCCGGTTACATTCTAGAAAAGCCAAGAGAGAGCAGGTCCGGGGATGCCTCAAATGTTATGAAAGTGGAATTGGCGGCGGTAACATTAGGCGGGCCAACCGTTGGAGTGTCATGGTTGAATGCGCGAGCGATCCCGTGGCGCCCCATGAAGATAATGAGGGCCCCGCTGGGTTTTAGTGGGTATTCTGGCACGTCCCGGACGTCCAGCGAGTCCCACATACCCACCGCCTCCCCGCGGCGGGATGCGTAAATGCATTTCCCAGCGTTAAAAAAAAAATGGTGGACCGTCTAATTATTTATCGATATAAAAATAATCTACAGCATTAATTGCATAACATTAATTGCACATCAAAACTTATCAGATAGTGTGAAGGTAAGGATAAAATTTAACGAATACTGAGTTATAATTAAAACAGACTGCATATACAAAGCAAGAAAGCGCTTATTCTTTTGCCACTCATCCGTCTTCCGATCGCGATAGTTGTCGCTTCACATGGTTGATGACTCGTGAACGACACGATCCGCAGAGCCACGAACGTTCTATGTCCATGAAAAGGGTTAGTGATTAATTGAGATTCGATGAAAAACTTCAGCGTAAATTTCTTACTGTTACATCGGCAACTGATGTTTCACTGCTGGCATCAGGTTTGATTGATTACGGTACGGAATTGATTGGTTGATGGTTGTAATGGATATTGTTACCGCTACGTAACATCAACAACAACATAAGTATGTACTGTTACTATTTTATCAATGGCTGTTTAATATTTGTTTTCATTGTGTTATGGCTGTCGTCGTGTGGTGCGTATGGAAAGACGAAATACTCGTAAATACAATAAAATACACATTGTAATTTTGACTTCGTGTGACCTGCAATAGAAGAATAATTGAAGTATAAGACTAAATATGTACAATCATCTTTGTCTTATTTGAATCCAGTAAACGTTAGAGATGTTGATTTCTATTGCTTGCACTAGCTATACTAATGGCTATACTAATGGCTGCACTAAACTAATGGCTGCCAAATACTCATTACCTCAATTAAGTACATTTTCGTTTTCATACTTTTCCAGTTAAAATAATTTATCGTATTGGCACTATTAATTACCACTACGTACAATAGTCACTTAGTTATTTACTAACAGTCGTAATTCTATTCACTAAATTCAACTTATTTAAACGAGTAAGTACCTTATTTTAATTGATTATCTCTGCGGCGTAATATCTATTGGAACAGTGACAATAAGTTCGAAACACCGATCATTAAATTTTTCATCTTGCGTTTTTACCAAGCCCAATTCTTACAAGCGTGAGTAATTCTTACTTATCTTTTACCAGAAAACTTCCATCGGTTTTTTTGATAAGTAATGAAATGCCTTACTTATAACAACTGTTTAGTGCAATATAAATACTGAACAATTATAATCTTCAAAAAGAAGTGTAATGAATTGAATTATTACTTCGTTTTAATCATTCGTTAATAACTTCGTAATTTTACACTTGAAAAAATTAGTATTGGGACTTCCCCGTAAATCGTTTCGCAGGGGTTGCCCTCAACTATTCGCTATATGGTTTGTATAGTTTTAATAGACCTTAAGAGATGAAGAAATTGTGTCAATAAATCTAGCTAGTCGCTAGTCTTTCTTTAAAAAAACCCTGGGGCGCGCGCCCTGGGCGACCGCCTGAGTCGCACAACCCTAAAACCAGTGCCGAGTGTCTAGATGGGAAATTTCCAATCTCTAACACTGATATTCAAGATAAAAGTAATAATATAAAAACTGATGTGAATAATAACTGTATCTGGTTAAAAATAAATAAAATAAAATATCAAGTAATACTATTAAATTAATACTAATTTAGTAACAATGAATTTCCGCAAAGTAGCGCCTGATTCTATCAACTATATCAGGTAATAATAATAAAAATTACAATTGGTTGGTGGATCCTCGGATGAAGCGCTTACTATGTATAAAATTCACTTATGATTGTAATTGCAATGTATATTTATAGATATAGTATACTACATTTTGCCCGCTGCTTCGCCCGCGTGGAATTTGCTCTGTCACACAAAGTAACTGTACTGTACTGTACTAAGAAATAAATTGCTTCGAGAACCGAATTAAGTAAAATACCGCAAAATAAACGCATCCGTCAATGATGTCGCGCTTTGCGTCCTGCGCCGACTTATAGTAGACTCTTAATAGCGCTCCATTCGGGTCAATCTTATCGTGATAACTTTTATACTATTCCTACAAATTAATTTGTGTAAAAGACAAAATTGATCTACATCAAATACTAAAAGCGACAAATGTATCAATTTTGATAAGAATTTGAATATTATTGTTGTGGGTAGTTTTATATTAATAATTGTATATTTAACTTAATAAAGGTAGTTGTCGTCCGATCGTCTTTGTGTCAATGTTATAACATGGTGGCAGCGGTAAATTAACGAAATATCTCAGTGTAAAAATAAAACAAAAACAGTATATTTTGTGAAGTGAAGAAAAAAAAAACCATGGAACACGCCAGGCCGCCAACGGAATTGTGTGTGGACGGCAGCCCCGTCAGCCGGGCTGACGCGTGGAGACGATGGAAGACACAGTTTGACTTGTTTTTAAAAGCCTCTGGAGTGCATAAAGAGGATTCTGCAGTTCAGTCGAGCTTATTGGTTAACCTTATTGGTCCGGATGGGTTTGATATTTATCAAACGTTCTCGTTGGAGTATCGTGAGAAAGACGATGTCAAAGTGTTACTAAAGAAATTTGATGATTACTTTGGCGTTAAACCTAATATTACTTTAGCGCGATACAATTTTTTTACACGTTATCAGGATAATGGTGAATCCATTTGTCAATATGTAACAGCTTTAAAATTGCTAAGTAAATTTTGCGAGTTCTCGACGTTAGAAGAAGACTTAATTCGAGACCGAATTGTGTGCGGCATAAGGAGCTCGGTTGTGAGAGATCGTCTGCACAGAGCTGAAGATTTGAGCCTCGCCAAGGCAGTGAAAATATGCCAAGCAGATAAACTATCCTGTGACGGCAGCCGGCGGCTAGAATATCGGGAGAGGAATGACCGTGCAGGCATGTCAAGTCAGGGTCCAGCTACCGTCGATTCAGTGGAGCATCGAGGGAAACGCGGCGGTGCGATGCGCGGGTTCACGAGCGGACTACGGGGTGTACCCAACCAGGCCGTACAGCGACATCAGTCGAAACGTACGATGCCGTGCCATGGATGCGGTCTATGATGTGAACCAGGCTTGTGTCCGGCTAGAAGTGTCAAGTGTTATACGTGTAAAAATTTCGGCCACTATGCTAGAATGTGTCAGATGTCAAAAAGTGTAAATAAAGTGCACGAAATATTAGATACAAATAGTGATTCGGAGGGCCACAATGATTCATTTTATATATCTATGTTACGGAATACTAATGTGGTAAGTGCGCTATCGAATACGAAGGATGAATGGTACGAGACATTATCGGGTGAGTTCGGAAAAGAAAAATTTAAATTAGACACAGGTGCCGATATTAATGTTCTATCTTATGATCGATTTTTGTCATTGGGTTATAATCCAATTATAATAAATTTAAACTGTAATATCAAGTTACAATCTTATAGCGGTGATGTTATACCTGTAAAAGGCGTGTGTCAGTTGAAGTGGTGGTATAAAAAT
>PDGT01000015.1:3530731-3747619 GCA_003671415.1 Megathymus violae | reverse complement strand
TTTCGAACACATAACGTCATCCCCGAATTATGCACAGTCGAACGGTAAAAGCGAACGAGCTGTGCAAACGATAAAAAAACTTCTTATCAAATCCATAAACAGCGGTACCGATTTTCAATTAGACTTACTTAGTTATAGAAATACGCCGCGGGACAATTGGAACTCTCCTGCACAACTATTAATGGGCCGTAGATTAAATTGTAGATTACCTGTCCATCCGGATTTGCTTATGCCTCAAAAATGTACAGAACATCAACATAATGTTCTGTTAGACAAGCAGTGTAAAAGTATGCAGTACTACGATGTACATACTAGGAGGTTACCGGAGTTGAATGTGGGCGATCACGTGATTATGCTCGATAAACACAAAAAAGTCCACGGGCAGGTTCACGAGAAGCACAGTGCACCGCGATCGTACATAATTAAAAACAAATTAGGTGTTAAGTATCGTCGTAACCGTCGACATTTAATTAAGTGTTTGCCGGATGGGAAAAACTGTTCGAAGTTAAACAATAAATCATACTTGTCAAATAATGACAAATGGTCGTTGGAAAACGAAGAGTGTTCGCCGGTTTGCGATGACGAGGAGTATGAACCCAGTGACGAAAGCAGACTGGCTGTGGCCGCGGAGTGCGAAAGTGCACCCGATACTTTCTATGTGCCTCCTGTCACTCGCAAACAGGCAAAGACTTTGTTAAATTTTTCTTAAGTTTATTATTACACAAGTTTGTTTTTCATTTCTATATAAGGGAATATTTCTTTTAAATTTATTACTTATTATATACTTTTGTTGTTCATGTCTATGTAAGGGGAGATATGTGTAGGTAATTACTGAAACATGTATTAAGCATAAAGCCAAAAAACAATTGTTATTACAACTAATTTAAGGGGAAGGTGTTGTGGGTAGTTTTATATTAATAATTGTATATTTAACTTAATAAAGATAGTTGTTGTCCGATCGTCTTTGTGTCAATGTTATAACAATTATTGTAAAATGTACGTTGTAATAAAGTATCCAATTTTAATGTATTTATGGCTCACTAATTTGGATATAGTGGTTTCCAATTAAAAGGTAGATATGTGCTGTCGCGGACTTTTATTCAGAACTATTTAAGACAAACAATCCTACGATACATTATCTTCGTGTAACTCCAAAGGTTTAGGCAACGCACGCCGGGATAGCTCTCAGAAAGCAGGATTTTTTCCGACTTAATTGATATTTATCATTATACATATAGATTTAGTAGAAATATTTTATTAAAGATTCCATTATTAAACAGAATCTGAAAATATACCGTTTAAGTTCAAAAAATTATTTAATTTCCACTATGAAATACAGAATACAGTTACAATTTTATTATTAGTTTACATGTCATTACAGCTCAACAATCAATAGAGCACAAAGCCCCCTCCAATCACTATTCACTCTATTTTACAATCATTATTTTTAAAGCTGCTAGCGCCATCTGTATACTCCCGGTCACTCTCTACTACCATTTATCTTTTTTGGTTACACGCACAACATTAACAATGAGCTTAATTTGAAGAAACATTTTATTATTGAAAGCCTGCTTATACAAAGTACGTTAAAAAGGTAAAATTGTATGTGTGTAGGAGATAATGTTAGTTGGTCATAATTTATATATATATTTTATTGTATGAGCGTTCCTCTGCAGCTTTGATTATGTAAGCTGAATAACTGGTAGAAAGCACCAGAAAAAATTTACGCCAAACAAGTTAGTCGAATTAATTAGAAAATATCTAAGGATTATTATACCGAAACGAAACAGGGATTACTATTAAATATTTTGAAATTTTAAAAGTCAAATTCAGTCTCATTTATCAAAATGTCTATACAGATTCTGTGCTACCTAGAGATAATCATAGTAAAGGTGTATTTAATAACGGGTTTATTCAATAATTCGCGAATAATTGAAGGTTTGGCGAAACTAATCCTTCCGACAATTACCCGGCTTAAATATAAATCATGTTGTATTAGTTCCTGTCGAAGTTACGACGTGGAATTGGGTTCGCCAATTGTTTATTATCCTTAATTACATCTGCCTTCATAACGGCTGGGGGTGGCTGGCTGTGTGAGTTGGAGGCCATCGATGTTGTTAAAGTCTTACATCTTCAACAGTTCCTTGGTGTCGGGATCAACTTCTATGATATCATGTTCCAAAGAAGATACTTCTACTTTAAGTTGTTTCGTCTCTTACGCTCTTCTTCTTGAAGTTTGATGGATATTTCACGTATTAAGAACGGGCTTTGTAGGAATGATAGCTACCTGTTCGCATATTCTCCTTTTAGTGTCAAAACTGAGAGTTAATCTAGTGTAGTATTTCAATAATAATTTTAACCGTTTTTTTGACAGTCTCAGTCCTGACATGACCCATTGCAAAAACTCTGTAGATTTACAAGATAAATCAAGGCTGTCGACAAGTCACAGGCTGTCACAAAGGATACGTTAAAGGGATCATTATATTTTGAACCAAACATGTATCGTGTATCTAGAAGTTAGTGAATTAGGTGTGAATGATATAAGGATTTTAATTAAATTCATGCGATTATTTTATGTAGTATCGGAATTGGACGTTGTCACCGACAAACCTATAGACTGGCCTCTTGATGGTAGGTGATTACCGCATGGAGCTATAATAACGCGTTGCTGAACAAAGAGAAAATTTAATAATTGGCTCTCCAACATTGTTACTGACATATTTCACAGTTGATTTAAGGCTGATTTCAATAATTTTTCTTTCTTAATCCTTATAGCTCAGTGCTGGTTAAAATATTACACTATAGAAGCTTTAACTGCAATTTTGCAATTGAAATAAAAGAAGACGCACAATTCGATCAATTAAATTGGTCTATCGTTCCGAGGGTCTATTACTATTATTACGAGAGAACGATAGGAAAATAAGTTCAGAAATAAATTAGGACCGTTAATCTTAGGAGTAAACATCACATAGGTAACTGAATTCGACCGTTTAACATATAATTTTGATAAAATTTACTATTCGAAAAAGTTCGAAGTTTTATGCTCATATTCTGTTTCCAACTCTATATTCCTCTTATCTACGAGTTTTTATCATCATTTATATGTCATCAAAAGTTGTAGAGTATTTGTCATCAAAAGTTATTTGGATCTGCAATAACTTGTTTATTTTAACTTGCTCCGAAAGGAATAAATTATTACTTCGTTTATGACCAACTCGTTATCAAAAAAAAACTGAGAAACTGTAGAAAAACTGAGACAACTCAGTTTTTTATAGTTATTGTAATGGTAAAGTCTCATTGTTATAAATATAATTGTGTTCACTATGACACAGATAAAGAATAAACACTAGGATCACAGAGATGGTTGCGTGAATCCGTCCAAGGAAGAGTTCTCCTGATTAACATCCAGCACCGTCATCCCGTTCATAATTAAGTTATTCACGCATACTTCAGCACTTCATAGTTCTTAAACAGCACGTTAAATAAATCACTGCACAATATAAACGATTAGAAGAGAGTGATTTTATCTTATTTCTGCGCCTGTTACTTTACTAATGTGCTAGCGCGTCAGGATAATCGTCACTGTTGTGTGGTGAGGACCGCTTATAGGTCAACGCAATTGTCGCTTATTGGTCCTGGTATAGTTTTACACGTGTTATTACAGTGCGCCACTAATTTGCCAACAGGTTTGAGTATTTATTTTTTAAAATAATCATTAAAAAATGTCGTCCCCTCCTCGAGTAAGTTGCCGAGCAAGGAAGAATTTCTCCAGTCACGTAGTCCCCACGCATAAGCCGCGTCTCAGTGGCCGCACGCCACGTTGAATGTCTCCGAACCGAAATAAACTGTCACAAAAATTGTTAAGATAAAAAATTAAATAAATTTTGCACGTTTGCATATACAGAACCCTATCTGACTCGCAAGAAACCGCTTTATTGTTGTGATGTTCCTATTGCTACCTTATATTTTAACACACGTATAAACAGTTTATTATACCGTATAAGCAATAATCCCTCAACTATTTCCCAGTGGACAAAGGGTTAGCGGAACAGAGTGAGTACTTTTTCGGTTTTTGGGCTCCCTACTGATTTCGAAGCCTTTTGTTAATTTTAGCTAGTGAACAACTTTGAACGCACACAACACACTCACATTTATTTTTAATGCTATAATTGGCCTACCACTTTTAACATCTAACGGTATTTATCGTTGACTTTAGTTGCTATTATTATCCATGAATTATAGAAATACTTAAGGTAAGTAAGGCAGCCGTCATAACTTAAATATGTTTTATTACATGTTATTCAAGCCAATATTATTACATCATTATGATAACTACGAATTTTAAATAAGTATAAAAATCCTTAATAACTTATCTACGGCGCTACTTTCGGATTTTGATTAATGAAACATTATCCACAATAAAACAAATATATTGAGCATATTTTAGTCAGAAGTTGGACGCTCACTAACAGAAAATTTAATATCAATAACATCATAATAACAATTTAATATCAATAAATATAAATTAATAATCCATTAAACATTTTATATGTCGCGGTCTAATGTTAAATTGACTATTTCATAAAATGATCAAATTACATAACATTACATAAAATTCAACGATTTTGTCAAAATGTTTGTATTTGCACTTAGTAGTAGTATTTATTATATTTGTGATATAATGTAGGGACATGAGGACACGTCGTATTCGTGCATTATACACATTCCGGGAGATCTTCGGGCACATACATCCTAATCCTGAACAGACGTGACACATTTTTTTAATGTAAAAAGTTTTTTTGTATACGTATACTTATTACGTATATCTTCAAAAGATCTGGCTATCGTCCAACTTCTCGGGGAGCCTCCCTTACCCAGTTACTAGAAATTCATTTTAGTCGATTACTAGCCGCACCAATCTACCGTTTTTTTAGTTTAAACATTGCATAGTGACACAATACCTTGTCAAGACTTTTTGTTTCATCCAGATCGATCGCGGCGACCCTCCCCGGTCTGATTTTCACGAGCTATATTTCCGCGTACATGCAAATTGAAGAATGATATGGCGTACTTCCAAAAGGTATAAAAAGTTTTTCTGTTATGAGCTCGCAATTTGTATTGGCAAATTTTATGGGCGTGTATTCTCAGGCGAAGATGGTGACTATTCACGCTATATTTATAGTATAAAAATTTGATCTAAAAATATTCCTTTCTATTTAATATTTTATCAAAAAATCTAAATAATTATTTCGTCGAATCGAAGGTACAAAATGCGATTATAGGATTAAACGCTGCAATTCCTGAATGGTTTGCTTTCCACTCAATAATATTCCCAGCTATTTGATTATGTGAATAATGCATTCATAAGGTATTAAGTGGGACAGATAATTAATACGTTAAAAATAACGCAAGGGCAAATATTTTAACTCCGGGCTTAAATTACAAACTGATTTTATTCCCGAATCTATCCTGTAAGTTTTCTACAACTGATTCGGTTTTCTTTGTATGAAAGAATTTTCTCGTTCTAAGTTCTAATGTATGGCAATACAAACTGAAACACAAACTTGACAGACCAAACCACAAAATTTTGAAGAAGCTGGATACTGAAGGTATTTCAGATATACAAGTTTCCTAACGATGTTTGCCTTCATCAAAGGAAGTGTTAATTAATTTCTCATGAGCCCACAACTTTCAAAAATTAAAGATGCGTACCAGATTCCATCCTGTTTCCAAGACTCCTGGTTTAATACGAGTAGCTATGGCTGCTGGTATTGCGGTTAATTAATGACAAGGACGCCTGGAAATAACATTGCCGAAAACAGTTCAGCGCAGGTTAAAACTTGCTTTGCAATTGCCAAATGTTATTTTAAAAGATGTGCTGAGGAAAT
This sequence comes from Megathymus violae, assembly GCA_003671415.1. Lineage (NCBI taxonomy): Eukaryota > Metazoa > Arthropoda > Insecta > Lepidoptera > Hesperiidae > Megathymus > Megathymus violae. The sequence goes on along the minus strand of PDGT01000015.1, from coordinate 3,741,731 downwards.
TCTTAAGCCGTTTTACCTCTATATTAAAGCACCTTTTCGAAGCGGTAGTAGAAGAAAAAAATTACGTCCATAAGAGTATGTTTAAAAAAACCAAATGAATAAATTACTCTGAATTTGAATAAATGAATAAATCAATTAATTTAATTAAATAAAGACTAATTCATTAATTAACTAAATAAATACAGTACCAAGAAAATTCCCCTCTGTTTTAATTGATCTGTACTACATCAGATACATGTTAAAAATGTCAAGTGGTGACAGTACCAAGCAGATTCCCCGCTTTTTTAATTGATCGGTACTACATTAGATTCAAATTAAAGATGTCAAGTGGTGACAGTAACTACACTCAATCACCTCCTGCTTGGTGCCGGCTGTTGAAATAACTATGAACATATTGACAGAAACTGAATTGGATGTTTAAATGGCAATTAATTTATAATACAGAGTATAAAACATATTGATGTAGCAATCACAATAATAATAATGTAATACTGATCGAGGAGAAGCTTAAGCCCCTATCCGTAACATTTAATTGCGAGCTCAAATAGTTTGCGTTCCGCAGGACCATCAGATAAATGTAGGTTGATCAATTAAAACTTCTGTGTTAAGGCGGTTACGTCGGTGTTTCACAAAATATCCACCATTTTTAATCTGTTGACGTATCTCATATCGTTAAAAATATGCCTATACTGAAAGCCTTAGTAAATTAATTTCCATAGAGTAGGGATATTATTAATTTATTTGTTTACCTGAAATATTTATGGGTAGAAAATAGTATATGTACTTATTAAAATTCTATTTTTCACAATTTCTATTTTACAAGCATCTATAATTTTTCACATTATATAAGTATTATAAACTAGCATACGGCTTCGCTTCGGAAAAATTACACATTACGATTAGAAATAGCATCAGCATAGTTTTAGGGCTGAGTCTTCCTCTTTATAACTTTTTTATTTTTAGTATTTCAGTTATTAAATATGATACCAGTTATAAAAAATGTACGTAACTCAAAATTATTTAAGTTTAACATAATATGTAGATAGTCATAGTAGCCAAGCCCTAAACTTCTAAAATTGGTTAGCTCCGAACAAAATAGTTTCTCCATTTAGTATAGGTACTGGTGGCTGCATTATGTGGTATGCAGAATAGCGCATAAAGTGAATTTCTTTTTAACCGCAGCTATAAGCTCACTCAGCGCGAAATAGCTTATTTCACGACAGCCACAAAGCTTTATTTTAGGCAAAAATGAATTATAACGAGGACCTAACACTTGTTTAATGAAACGAGCAATAAATGGTTACCTAGTTGTGTGCAAATTATAAGTGAATTTGAATTCCTAACTACCGAAGGGCCGCCGTTATGGTTTGCAATTATGGTGTTGCGAATTGATGGCAAATCTTACTAGAACATTAAACTTTCGTGAGTTCATTTCCGGGTGAAAAGGATGATAATGAGCCAGGTGTTTTTGTTGTTACTCGAACTTGTTATGGTGTCAACATTTGAAAGTTTAAAATTTTTAAAGAGCTCAAAGCCTGGCGGTTTTTGTTATACTATTGAACGACCGAGTTTGGGAACTTCGGATGCGATCGATTGGGTGATAGCTAATGGAAAATTTTTTTGAGCGCTCTGTGATTCGTCGAAAAGCATTAAGTATTGTCATGAAATAGCGACCGACATGAGTCTGTCGAAGTTTTTGAGATGCAAAAGTACTTATGGTTGGACACAAACCCGGTTATATTACTTTTAGAAAGAAAGAAATAATATTTATTCGCAGTTTTTTTAAATTTGACAATAATATAAAATAAACAAAGCAAATATTAAAACATAAAAAAAAAATAACTTACAAAGAACAGAAATAGTAACAATAATAATAATCTAAACACAACATAAAAGAGAAAAAAAGGAAGAACAACTGCGAAAAGGAGCGAAGCTCAGCATATGTCACGAACGGCTCGGTAGTAGCTCGTAAGTACCTACAGGTCCAAACGTGGCGCTGGTTTACAGCTCGCCCCTTAGTTGAAAGAGGCCGCTCGGCCTCACTGGTGCGCAGCTTTCGTTATAATTAATAAACTGCAGAAAGAGAGGACAAAAAATGTTTTTTTGCCTTGGTGAGTGCATATCGATATTATAATTATGAAAAAAAAACAAAGAAAAAGAAAAAAAAAAAAACAAAAAGCATTGTGATGTAAATCAAATTTGGGAATTAACAGTATGTTTACTGGATTACAGAGACGCCGGATGCAACGTTATATATATTTTAGGTAAATTTCTACGTAACTACCCACTATCAATCACGAAGGAGAACAGCGCCCGAAGTGTAAACCTACCGCGTCCGTGCTTGTAGGCTATCAAATACCGATCTTCGATAGGAGACTAATGGCTATAAATGTTTATCTAAGTTGAAACGTCTGATTCACGATATAGTGTCATCTTCATCTAAATCCTGTGCCATAATGGAATCCTAAAAATAAATAATAAAATAACTATACACAGATATAAATAACTGAAGATAAAAGCTACATTCGTGTTCATTGACCTTATTCGGTGAAAATACTTATCCGCCGATATGAAATTTCGTATTATTGCGGCCGGTTACCGCTTATACAGACATCGCATTTATTCTTCTTGAATTAAGTTTTCTTTTGTAATGGATAAGAGTCTCAACGTATTGTAGCTACATGTAATACGTTTACAAATAGCTCATGAACTAAACAGCAAATGATGAGGTAGGGGAATTGAGATGGCTAATGAATCAATGAATGAATTTGAAGTTGGTTTTTACAAACATTTTTCGAGTGTCAAACTACTTCTACGATGTGATGTAGAATAAAATTAATTAGAGTAGGTTTAGTTATTTCTTGTTATTTATTTATTACCATATTAAAATAGAAGCGAACAATATTAATTATGTAGTTATAAACTTTAACTTGAATTTTTGTCTAACGTGCGTGCTCGCTTTGCTGTTCGTTAAAAAACATTGACATTTCTATCACTTTATTCGCAATCCGTAAACGTCCCACTGTTGGTCTCAGGTCGGTTCGTAATTTATACATATAATAAAATTGTAATTGATCGCATTCTGCAGTATATATGAGAAAAAATACTATTAGGGGCCTTTATTAACGCAATAGAAAACAATAGTTGTTACAATTATTGTCTGTTTGTCTGTGCGTTTATTCGCGCTAATCTCGGAAACGTCACTTAATATTTAAAGTACGCTTCACCTCAATCAGTCCAAAAATAAAAAAAAGTAACAAATAATGTAGGTACTACTTCTTTGTCCCTGTAGCCCGGGACCAGAATAGGGCTACGGTATCCCCTGCCTGTCGTAAGAGGCGAGGAAAAGGGGGCTACCGGGGTCGTGGGTGGCTAGGGTGGGAGCCCGCACAGTCCAGCCAACGACCCCGGAAAGGACGTCCGAATGCGTGACCGCATACCGGCGTAACACCAAGAAGCAAGGGGTGTAGTTCGTCACCCCGAGCAGAGCCCGGCGGGGCACGCGCTCATAGGACTCCGGTTGTGTTCCGTTGGAGATCCCGGAGTCCTATCACAGCGCTGAGGAAGGCCACAGGGGGGTTTTAATGCGGTAAAAATCCCACATACCCCGGCGTCGCTCCCACGGCACCGGGTACCTTTTGAAGGTTTCCCCCTCGTTAACAAAAAAAAAGGTACTACTTCTTACCGTAAGGCGTAGTTTTTCCGAAGCGAAGCGATGGCAGTTTGCTAGTTTATTTATATCTTTTCGCCTTTTAATTGGATATATTTGAAACTTGGTAGACACAAAAGGCGGAATTAATACCTAGAGGCATTCTCTATCAGTCAACCCATGGTGTATTCTCTATAGTATAATTTTTTTCTCCATGCAGTTTGGGTCATAATAGATAAGCCGGCTGGAGCGGTGAGCATGTTGCGCGGGCACAACGCCATTATCGTTAAAAACAAATGAGTCATCGAAGGCAGTGCACGGCGGCGGTGCGGTATACAAAGGTGCTGCGATATTGTTATGTTATGATCATTGTTTGTCAATTGTTATGTAATTTGTTTTTATACTAATTAATAACTTAGATATAAGTATTTATATTTATTTTTAACATAATTTATTTTAAATCATTATTATTCTTATTTTAATAAATACGTTGTTTTATCTATTTTTCTTTCATTTTTATCACAATCCCACATAATGACAAAACTAAATACACTATCGATAACGCTTATCGACAACAATAATGTGCATCACTATGCCCGCCCATAAGGCCCGTGAGTGGGAGAAAGACAAAATACTCGCTTCACCGCTCCGACGTTTTATGACGCAAACTGCACGGAGAAAAAAATTATACTATAGATGAAAATTTTGCAATAGGTGGCAACAATAATAGTATCTACTATCTACTCAACACGAGTGAAAAAAAAATTGCCATTAAAGAAAATTTTATAGCCATATATTTTATAAACACAATTTTATTACATATAAAACAATATTGTAATGGCAAAAGATGAAAGCCATTGTTCGCTAAACTGGCTAATTGTGTATTGGCAGAATTCACATAAGTTTATTTGGGAAAATTATTCAAAACTTTTACGTACTCGAGATTTCTTTCAGTGTTTTCCTGTACCAAAGTAAGTGATAATTAATTATCAAACGATCACATATATTTAAATTTTTAATCTTTTCAGTTTTTTGTTGGATTTTTCTAAATAAACTTTAAAATGGAAGTTGTGTTAATATGGGCTTGTAGGTTCTGTACGTAATTTTCTTCAGTTAAATCATGCGGGTCCTGTTGGTCGCCATGAAATGTAAATACTTTGTGGTGTGCAGATGGACGAATAGGGAGTTACGTGTTATGCACAAGGGCTTTCAACGCTGCATTTTTATCGTGTTTTATTACTATTACTGAATTAGATTCTTTACTAAAAAAGAAATGTTTTTGCCCTCTTCCGGTTGCAGTACTGGTGACCTAATAAAATGTGGGCATATTGTTGTCTTCTTGACTGGCAACGCGTCGCACCCTTGTTGTTACAGAGGGGAAATACCATTAACTATCACGTTGTTCGTCTGCTTCTTGGCAGATGTTGTAAAAATTACAAAATGTATGCTGATAGTTACATTAATTTGTTTCTTTTATTTAAATTAGGAAGCGAATTTATGTTATTAAAAAAAGAGTATTATTATTATTATTATTATTATTCCAAATTATTCTGTTATCATGATAAAGTTCCAGAATGAAATTAACTAGAATTGAATATGAAATAAAATTGACAGAAACAAAGTTTCTATTAGTTTTCTGGAAATTTCTATTATTGTTATTGTTTAATATGAATTCCCTTGTTATGATTTAATAATTGTAATAAACATTCTAACAAACAGTAGTAGTGTAATGACAAAATAACTAAATTAATAAATTTTTTTTTCAATACGAATTTTAAAATTTAAATGTCTTTTGACATGCGTTAGTTAAATGTAAGAAGTATTAATTACTTATACGTTTTTATGTTTCTTTTCTTAGAATAAGATATTTTTCTAATCTACAAAATTATAAAATGAGTTTTACAAATACTATTTTGGCCGTATTGGGGCGGCCAAGAATACTCCCCCCAATTCCTTGCTGGCAAAACAGGGTGTCGTAAGAGGCGACAGAAGCCAGCCTGCTTGGTGGTAGGGTTTCGCGTAAAGATTATATTATTAGTAATTTTATTAAGTCATTAATATTATTACTGGTATTATTATCTTTCCGTAAAGCCTGGCTGGCTAGCTACCACCCTCCTGCTTGAGTCAGCCGCCAAACGACTCGTCGTGTTCCAGCTGGGGGCGTGAGAGCCAGTTCTTTCTTTCTTACCTTCTCATATCCTGGCTGACAACGAATCAGTGATACCATTAGTTTTGCTGATGTCCATGGGCGACAGTGACCACTTACCATCAGGTGGCTCGTCTGCTCGTTTGTCGGCTATTCACATAAAAAATACTATAATACGACACCTATTCCACCTTAGCTTATACTCGGATACCTATACTTTACATTTATTACTTATGTTTTGTGCTTAGCTGTTTATATATTCAAATACATAAAAAGGAATAGATTAGTATCTGAACTGTTCTTAAAACTAAAAAAATAACTAAACTTCTTCTTACTAAATTTGAATAACTACGCGGTTAAACTAAACTATTGAAATATTTCGGATGAATACTGATGTATGATGTCCATTGTTATTTTTTATCATTATTAATGACGTAGGTAAAACAGACCTCTTAGAAGATGTAATATTGTATGCAAACTATACATGCTCACACACGCATCACACATACAAGGAGACAAAGATAGAACTCGAATGCCAGACACAAAGTAATTGTGTTATTTCAGTCTCTCATTTTAAGCTATGTAATATACTTGTGAGAAATAAAGATTCTTTAAACCGAATTGGCCCCATAAATTTTTCTATTCTATTTCTTTATTCACAGGTAGGTTTTATGAGGATCGTTTGCTCGTCAGTTGCTATTGATAAAAACCAGCTAACATAACATAAAACTTCTGTTGTGTGTTGAACACAAATCCTCCACAAAGCCTATAGACCTTCTTTCTCATTTATTTATCATTTAGACCATTCTTTATCTATAATGTAGGTCAAACTTCCTAGCTGCTAAAATTATGGGCTTACATTTCTTACGAGATAAAAATATATGTGACAAATGTTAGTCCTCAAGTCATGGTTATTTGAATGTCTCATTTATGTATATTTTTCTTCATTCCAGGAATTCCTAAAACAGGTGTATGGGCGGTTTATTTAAGTTTTATAATCAATATACCGTTCGAAGAGTCAGTCCAATTTTGTCCATTTCATTCGCGTGATGTTTGTTGAGGTCTTGTTCAATCTCATAGCGTGCAGTGTTTTTAAGCTCATTCGATTAGGGCAGCCGAAATCGGCTTACTCAGATGCGATTTGCGTAGGCAAAGGACTGATCACAATGACTCTGGGACCAATAACTTAGTGTATTTAAATTTAAAAAGTACAAAGTCACTGTAAATCCTTGGACCGTTGTGGAAATTGAGCCGTGTTTATATATTGAAACTTTTTTGTGAGATAAATTCCCATAACTTAGTTTATTTTCGTTATTGATATTAAAAATCTTTTACTAACAGCTATAACCCAGTGGTTTTAACGTCGGTCTCTAGCACCAGGCAAGTCCCTTGTCCAACCGCTTCAAAATTTTGTGATTCTATGTTCTTTCAAGTATCTTTATATATATGTCGGCAATGCCAGTTGTTTTTGCAGCATTGTCGAACATAGCGTGGGCGTATAAACGTTTAACACTTTTAATTAATTGTTAACAAACGCTTCACACCGGGAAAACGAAACAAGTAACAGTTCCTAGTGCGGAGGAACCGATCTCATCGACCGCAGAATGTAAACTGTGGCTCCATCCGGCGTCACTCCACTAGCTAGGCTCTGTTGTAGCACGATGTTAGCCGAGTATCGACGTCATTGCGGCGGTGCTGCCGTCACTCGGATATCGTGCTGAGTTTCGTTTCACGTCTATACTAATGACCATCTTCGACATATAAAATTATATTTCAGATGTATGTAATTGTAATTTATAGAACATATATACATTTACACATTATTGAATATAAGAATATATGTAATTTATTATCACGTAACTACATGCACACGGTTATGTAAAGCGTAAATGCATATCACAATATATATTGCTGTGTCCTGCGGTTACTAGACCCATAAAGGCTGAATTATAGTTGCAGCGCTTCGCCACAAACGAGGGTAGTTATTTATAGAGTTATATTTCTCAGTATCGTTTCCTCTGCCTTGAATTTCGGAATTAATGTGCTTACTGAATTTTATGTATGCCCCATGAGAACTTAATTACATTTCAAATTATTTCTGATCCATTTACAATCTGGTTCGTTAAATGCACGTTCAACTGCTAGGTCCAGAGTGGGCTAACCGATTTAGTACGAACAGAACATTGAGAATAAGAATTCTTTACTGATAATAACACTTTGCGTCGATCAATAAATGAGGAGCTATTCCAATGACATTTGATTTGGGCGTGGTTATAATTTACGAAAATAAGGGATATAATTCTTAGAAAGAAGTATGAGCGGGTTTCTAGTTATGTACATTTAGTTATCGAGGTGGGTTTGTTAATATAAAACAAACTAAATAAGCAATAGTTTTGATTGCTCCACCTGATACATATACACGCATATTAAGTTCCACCTGTTTCCTGAAGTAATAATTCTAAATATCATTAAAATATAAATCGAAGTACTATATAGATATCAGAATAGAACATGTCCTTTGTAAAATATTAGGAAATAAGTTTCATACTCCTTTTTTCAATAAGATATCAAAAGTTCAATCCACAGAAAATTTCAATTTACTTCGAATCTATCTCTAGGCATTAGCGGATTTTGCCCGTATTGCGGATTTCCCGCATTTGTATTTGGAGTTAGAGTTAGGAGCTCTTGTCTCGAAATTCTTGTTTTAACTACATCGTTTCCTAAAACTTTCTGTTATGTTATTCGTTTGGATATAGAAAAGATACGTCCTCGTACGTTACAGTCAAAAATGCTTTTAACTGCCGATGTCAGACAAAAGTATGTTTAAGAAAGAGATTGGTCAAGTTTAACTAGATTTTTTTAATAATGAATTTAAGATTTGACTAGACCTGAAAGCGACTGGTCGTCTCCATAGCTGTGACGAGTCTACGGCGCTTGCTGGCCCATGTTGAACACTCCTCCAGCGTATGCTGGCACAGGTATTTACAAAATCACCCATGTCTGGAATGTGTCAGTTGGTAGATTAACGACCCATGTCACCTATCCACCCACTTTTCAAGGACGAGATCGATAACCTCAACAGTCCTGCTGCCGGCTCTAGGTTAGGTCAACCGTTCCTCCCATCTGACAAGCATGTGGAACTTCTGCGCTTCCATTCAACTTCATTGCCACTAGTGCATAGTCTCATGAATCTCCCGCATTGAACCGCCTCTAGAAGCTAGGAAGGAGACCTCGCCGGTAAGCACGCCTCATACAAGATGGTGTGATACCCGCGTTTGAGTCCGACGTACATCACATGAGGTTTACGCAAAATGACGGTGGCTTTTTTCACAAGATAGTTAACTTAATTGAGACCCCATATAGGGCGTTGGATCGCACCATGTTCATGTATAGACGAAGTCTACGACGACGGCGTTAGCCCCCCCCCCCTAGATTGGGCAATATAATGTAACCTAATCCAGCCAATGTAAGTACACGTAGACATGCGTTGTTTTTACGTTTTGGTTGTTAGAATTTAGTCTATTAAAGTTACCATCGGTATTTGACTTCGGCTGACGCTAAACATAGCTAGTTGGAAAATCAGTTCAAACAAAAAAAAATTCAAAAAAAATTCAATTCAAAAAAAATATTTTGCCTTTAAACATAATTATGTATAAATATAAACTGAACTTATACAGTCAGAAATTTTCAGCAATATTCTTTCAGTGCAAAGGAAACGAAAGGTTCCTTGATAATACAACATTCCACATAAACGAGGAATCTGAATGGTACACACGTATCCGTCCATGCTAGCTAGTAACCCATGGAGCTGTCACACTGTGATATAAATGTATATGTATAGGCTGTCATATCCGGACCGCGCGTCAACTCAACGTCAACGCAATAAGTGGATATAATAAATGGCCGTTGTTGTGCGTTTGTTCCGGAACGTGGATTGTTTAAGAAATGTGACAAGCCTACGTACACAAAACCATAGCCCTAGAGGTAAAATAGGTATATTACTCCTAGGTATTGCACTTAATTCTATCTACTAATAATATAACTTTCCTACGCCGTTCATGGACGTGAAATATTTTAATATAGACTTTGCTATCAATGTAGTGACAAAAACTTAAGTTTTTTTTTTAATGGAATTTGTTTATCCTCCTGTCTGTTACGGTATCACGTAGAACCAAATGAATTGATAAAGATATTCATAAATATGTAGGTATAACACATATAATGGACCAACATGTTGGATAGCATTAACCCTCTGAAGTTCCCGCTGAATACGAGACGAAGAGTTATAAAGAAATTTTCTTGTGAGCCGGTTTTGAGTAAAACATAATATATAAATTAGGGATGTTATGGATATGAACTTCCAGATCCGGGTATGGATACGGATACATGAATAATATTGGACCGGTTTCGTTTACGGTTATGGATATAAAATAATTTCGCATTATCCGATTGTTTCGGATAATTTCGGTTACGAATATTAGACGATTTAAGACTTATTTTACTTTCAGAATATTGTTCAGTATTATATTCACAGAAAAAAAACCTTAAAAATGAAATAATAAAAACTGTCTAAAGATGCGAGCGACGCGGCGGCGAAAACCTATCATGAAGTTTTTTAAGTTAGACTCCGCCCCTATCGGAATTATTCGAAACTTCTTTATCAAATTCGGTTACAATTTCAGATATATTTTTATTTTAGACATCCGATAGTTTCCGTTACGGTTACGGACCTCCACAACATCTTTGAAATAAATATATTTCTAAGTAATGGAACCCTGTAAGCGGACCGCGAAAAAGGTAAATCACGAATGAAATATTTTATACCAATTTGTAAGTGACCTTTGTTACGGGTACAATTACATTTTTAAACATTATGTTTATGTATTAGTACTTGTAGCGATGTAAGGTTGTTTCAATCAATGGTTAGGCTTAAGGAAAATTGTGGACAATGTCAGTCAAAGTTTCATGATATTGATATTAAATTTTCCCAAGTAGCAATACGTTGGTGACGAACAGAGCTGTTCTTCGTGTGAGCAGTTAGTTGCATATCAATAACTAACCGAATGTACTGCAATATTGATGTATTAAATTTGAATTTGGTCGACAACAATATAATTTCATAGTTTAGGTTAGGTTAGGTTTAGGTTTAAATAGGACTCCAAATATAATAAAAACTTTTAATAGCGATTATATACTAAGGTGTAAGAAAGGTGAATGACAGTATTGTTTTTTGTAAATGCCATGGTAACAATAATAGGGTTGCTTATTTAAAATAATGTACAAAAATAAGGTCGCAACTAACTCATAAAATATTTAGATGTCAGGAGATTTACCAGTCATGTGATGAATAATATTATGATGTAAATTACAGTGCTCTTGAGTGTGTGGCGACATTGACGTCCGAAGAGACCGCTTTCGCATCGCGCCATTTCGTCTGTAAATATACTTTGGGACTCGTTTACGAATGGCTTTCGGCAACGTTCGTGTTTTTTCACGTTCCTTGGTTTTTTTGCCGTCGAGTAGGTGTATAGGTAAATAGAAGTAGAAGTACGAAGATTGCACAGATAAATCAATTAAAACAAATGCACTGTGTGCAAAAGTGTAATTTTTACGATGTATCGCTTGTAGCAGTTTTTTGTTATCTACAGTTATTGCACTGATACTGTGCTATGCACATTTTTATGATACTATCGTAAAACCTAAGTGGTAATCATTATATAAACGTATGTTCTATGTCGCTGTCTATATAATCTGTGGTTTTGTTTTCTCCTACTTATACCACCATAGATGTGCACTACAATTAAAACGCAAGATGTGTTAAAATAATTAAAAAATTACAGTTTATTTAAAACAAGTAAATAACATTCATGGTTCTAGGAGTCGAATATGATTTTATTTCCATTGTAAAACAATATTCAAACAACGATATATATAAATACGCAAAAAGATAAAATTGTTCAGTGTCATTTTTCCTCTGCTTGTTTTCCTTTTTTTTTGTTTTATTTGGTACCTATCAAAAAGCTGGTAATATTGACAATAAAACAATTTTTTTTTATGTTGTGGAAACATAATAATATTTAACGATAATTGTCGAACTTTGACAAGTAAGCGAATACTAATATTTACAGTGAAATTTTCGTATCCCCAACCAGTACCAGTACCCTATAGGTGTAAACATATTTCTATGCGTAAAACCTGTCTGCACGTTAGATATAAATTATAAAATGTCTGTGATCCTTGGAAAATTGTATTCCATCTTCAATCGATAACGATAGCAGGTGTCAGAACAACCCGTCCCTCGCTATGCAACATGACATACGCATATAGTTAACGCGAGAGACGGAAATACTGAATGTGTGGCTATTTTACTTGTAAATACCATAGTATTTCAATAACTGAATACTTTTGCGGTGTAAGGCGCTCCATCTAACCTTGACTCCCATCCAATCCTCCCTGCTGCTGGTGTACCCTGCTGAATAATAGATGAGACTATGGCGACCAATCCCTCCTGTTGGAGGTCGCTGGGCTCTGTACCATCAAGTTTGATCCCGAAGAAACTTGCATGGTGGTATTCTGCCCGCTTGGCTAACTGTTCCTTCAAATACCCGCGCTTCCCTTTTAGTCGCTGATGCCTTTGGCGTTATAGATGTCTATATAAGACAGTGACCATTTATCATCATACCATCAGGTGGCTAGTTAAGTTTAGTTTATATGCGTAACGAAGTTTTTTACAATAATGTAATAAAATAAAAAAATATTTTTAGACATTTAATACTTTAAGAACTTATTAATAAACAAGTGAAACGAGTTTTTATCTGTTCTTCTTCTTTTGTGCTATATCATAAATTTTATAATGGTGTTATTATGATTTATAAATCTTCTCCAGAAGTTTTAGATGCAAATAATGAGATATTAAAAAACATTTAATACATATAATATTAACAGTTCATTCATAGAATATTTTTTTTTTATAAAAGCTCTAAATCTACTTTTTGCATCAATCAACGATATCTACAATAAAGTTTAACAGGTCTAGTAAAAGTCTCTTAGGTATATATATACGAATTATTATTATTATATATTCTGGCCCAAAAATAATAAATTATTTGTATTCCGGAGTGCGACACATACTGACAGGGACGGTCTATTGTAGTCTAAATGTGATCGACACATTGAAGTCATTGTAATATTTCTTTTCAATATCATTTTACGCGACGCGCCGGGAACACAATGGAAAAAAATTGTTTCTTACACAAAGGATTATTATTATTAACCAATTTTTTTTTAAAGAATAATTAAGGTCAGGTTACGGTTGATTAAACATATATAAAGTATTGATTTTGTATATTCTTAACAGCTCCTGGTCAACATTTCTTAGTAAGTTAATTATTTCACGTGTAAGTAACATACTTACAGTATCTATCGATTTTGTGAAGGCCCATTTTCTGATCGCCAATACTTGTAAGAGCATACTATAAATAATCAAAGGCTGAGTCGATACTGAAGGCAACGAGAGTGCTTTAGCCCTTTTGTGTTACGAAACGCTCAGATCGTATGAAACTTTTGGACCAATTACTGAGAAATAAAATAAAACTTGTATATACGTGGTTTTGGACCTGTAAGGCAATAATCGTACTTGTAAAAATTAGCTTGAACTTAGATATTAACGTCTCACGGCAAAATACGAGTTTCTAATATATAGATAGAATGATATAAGGACTTAGCTTTTAATTCAGTAGGCACATATTCCAATATGCCACATAAAGCTTTTATGATGACAGAGGAAGCCAGCTGTGCCCTTCCTCTTCCTGTTTCAGAGGTCGCTCGATACTGTCTATTACCTTCAGCGTTAGTACTGTAACGTATCACATTGTTACTGCACGTTTCAACAAAATGTTTTGAGTATTCAAATAATACCAGTATAATTTTTATTTCAATGATTTCCCGATTTATATTCAAATTCAAAATCTACCTACCTAGTAGTTAAAAATTTTGTTGGAATAGTTTAAAATTATTTTGTACAAAGGCTATCAAGATCGGCAGTATTCATTTTATAAAATAAATTATTTTTTGTTTATTAAACAAAAAGCGGAAACTGCTAAAGAGGTGGCCCATTTTATTTATCTGCCATCAGATTTTTTGCGCTACTGGGCTTTAAGAACAATCATACCGTCATTTGGAGTCATATAAAAGTAAGCACGACTCAATAAATTTGAACATTGGATGCGACCCAAAGAAAGTGCTTAGCCTTCAACTCCAACACATAATATATTGCTAGTGATTGAATAGTTTTGGACAAAATTTCTCTAAAGGCAAAGTTGATTGATTTCACGGTACGTACTGTTGATTGATTGGACGTCGTAAGGACTCGTTCTCATTTTTAAATGTCCATAGTTTCCGTGTATTAGTATTTCCAAATAACCAAAACATTATGGTAAAGCCACATTGGTACACAGAGGCTATATTGAACAATGTGGTTAAAACAGGCACCCGGTCGTATGTCTTGTATGTAACTACGTAAAGGAACATGAGCACGTCGCCTATAGCCTGTTGTGTGGAGAAAGTGAATATGAGTAATATCATAACAAGCACTATTCGAAAATTGTTTTCTGTTTTACTTTGATTGCTGCTTAATATGTATTTTAGAATCAGTCCTAATTGAATTCCATTGACGCACAAAACTGGCCACTTTATAAATACTTGATAAATTAAAATAAAAAACAGATCTTGTTGACTCGGTATACTGTACAGGCCGTATAAGAAAATCAAAATACCGGCCGGTATCACCCACGCACACATGGATACTTTCCACAGCGTAAATTTTTTTGCGTTGCACACTTTCACAAAACTGTCGTACATATGTTTACTAAACACATACATCCAGCTCACGAGCACCATGTCACTGTAAATTATTGAAAATATGTACACGATGATCGGGCTCCAGTTCCAGTTTACCTCACACTTGAACACATGTAACATGTCATGAACATACCGAATAGACGTATTGATAAATCTTGCCGTCATGAACTGAATGAGTAGCTGATTCTTGTAAACTTGCCTCCATTCTTGGAAAAAGTATGCCGTTAAGTACAAAACTATTAAGGCAGCTGTCGATAGTAAGATTCCAAAACTGCTGAGGGTCAGTGTGATGATGGTGAGAACGGTGGAGTCGTTCTGCGAGTCGTAAACGAAGTCCCCGATATTCATCTTTGTTTTCGATCCTTGTTTAGCCATTCATCGTAATTGGAGGTCTTCTCAATCCGTTTGTTACTGTTACAACTAATTGCAATACATTGTCAGTCCACAATTTAAAGTTACTTGCACGATTGCTAAAAACACCACAAAACACGTCAACGGGTTTTGAATGGGCTAATCGATTATAAAAAATTAGTTTATCAGAATTCTCCGGTTAGTCATAACATCTGATAAACGGAATCTTTATCACCCTTCTTTGAACGATAACGAGAGATACTAGATATGCTCCTTTGACGTTTAACATACTTTAACAAAAATGTATCACCGACTCTCTAATATGCCATTTTCAAGTTTTTTTTTACACAAATTCGTAGTAATCATTTATGTAATTCAAATTCATTGCAGGGCAAAAAACAACAACAAATCAATCAGTTTAGAGATATTCCTCATTGTTCTTCATTCTATTGTATTGAATTGAAATATTGTGTGACCTTCTTTGTTTTGTTTGACGTCATGCTTACTACCGCTACTCACATAACAAAAAAAAAATTCTGTGTGAATTTACTATGCAATTTATATTCTGTTGTTTTGCATAAAATAGTATGTCGATAAATATATGAATATATGACAATATTTAGATGAAGTCATTTAGTTAAACCGAAATACATTGCACACACAAGCACTGTAGTCATAATAATCATTATTTCCTAATCAGTTTCTTAATAAAATTCTTCATAAGTAAGTTCACCAAAGTTTTCATATGTAACATCTAGGAGCTAGAAATTTTGTCACTAGCTCATTTGAAAATAAATATACTTTAAAACACTGACACGACACTACGATATTAAAACTCCATATTTCTTGACTTCTTGACTTACATTTAAGGGAAAATATATACTTTTATATGATTGCGTTGAATAGTCATCTAACAATATTGCTTCTCTGTAAAATGGTCAGCATCCATTCTACTTAGGATACTTTTGTAAGTTAGTCAATAATGAAATAAATATAGACATATGAGTGAATCTATAAGTGGGGAAATATTCCTTACATTTAGAGAGTTGTAAAGAGAATGAATATTACTTTTTTTATATTGTTTCATCGAATACACGGAGCTGGAAAATAAATGACAGGACACAGTTCAAAATTATAAGGCATCTGATGCAGTTAAAAAATCTTTAAATATTTATTTCTTCCATGATTATTTTCTTTATTGCATGAAAAAATATGTATACAAATTATTCGACGTTTTGCAAATGAGATATATCGGCGGCCCGTTTTAGAAAACGTTTGACCACTTTTTTTAAAAAATAGAACGATTACACGAAGGGTGTTGATTTTCTTCGATTATTAAATTAGTTTTATTATTCATTATTATATAAGTATTGTACTGGCTGAGGGCAGCGCAGGATCGATGGTTGTGGAGGTCCTTGGGGGAGGCCTATGTCCAGCAGTGGGCGTTGTCCGGCTGATATGATGACGATGATGATGATATACGTATAACAAAAATAAAAAAAACATAAAAAGACGGTTAATATTTTTTTTAAATCACACGTAGTGTAAAAAGGTGGAAATAGCGCTTAAGCAATTTTCCTTTTATTGTTTGTATAAATAACTGGGTGGCATTATTTTAAAAAATTTAAAATATTGTATTTTTATATTTTTGCGATAAACTTTGTTATTTTTCTATTTTTTTTTATCATAATTTACAACAATAATATGCAAATGAATCATTTCCTTCAGTTCTAATGTACCTGCAATTGTTGAGAAAGGTGTTGATAATGATTGTTGTGGGAATAAAATTAATCATAACTGTTAAAGCCCAAAGAAATAAATAGATCCTGCTACGACATGTACCGAGGCAAGTATAGTATTGTTTTTCAATAACAAAGCCCGCGATATCGGCTTAACAGCAGAAGCTGATTCACTCTGTTCGAGGGCTATTCAACTTTGATATCTAATTTAATGTCAACAATGACCAACACAAGTTAAGCTATTATCTATTATCTATAGACCCCAGCTACCTGACTATATTTTGGGAGACGAGTACTTGTAATTTGTTTGATGATAACACGCTTTTGATCAGAAGTTGGAATTAATATTTTGGATGTGTATGAGTTCAAGCTAACCAAAAAAACCTACCCAACTCAAGGTGCAACCTGAAAGTATAAACTGGAGAAGAGCACATTCATTAAATATAAAATGACAACGAGACAATAAGCTCCTTTTTTGTAGGTCACTGGTCTCATTCATGGTGACTTTAAGGTGTAAAAACCAACCGTGAATTGGTGTCAATGCGTTTCGGCTGTATTGATGAACAGTGGTTTGTAGATGGATATTCCAGTCTTTGTTTTTTCTTAACCGTCAACGCATTGGCACTGCCATTAGTTATATGGTGATAAACATATGAGCCATCTCGTAGTTTGCCCACAAATAAAAGAAATAACTATTTTTTTATATAAATAACAATAAACGCTCCCACACGTACATGCGCTAGAATTCCCTTTATTGCGGAAGACAAGGCCTTATCCATATTAAGCAATACACTTATACCTATGACCCTAAAACATACATTTATAGTTGGATACCCCCGCAATCGGACAAGGATTCTTCGCTTGGCAGATTGGGTCACTAAAAGGGTACTTTAAGATTATCAATCACCTAGTTAAGAGAGACTCAATATACGATTCGTGTATTCCTCATTGTGGCAATATATTTTCAAGTTGTGCTACCAAGCAACTTGCTTCATGTAAACTTGTATGCCGATAACAAGGTGTTCGAATTAAGTCACATTTGCAAAAGGCGTTTTGTTTCAATATTCAGTTAGATCTATCAGTACATTGAAGAATAACCTCAAACAGAATAATATTCTATTTTTAGCTGTTCCAACAACAAACAAAAATCATACATTTAAATATAATAATAATAATATAACCCTTGGTTTATGTCTACTTTACTTTTATGGGCAATATTTCACCCCGATATTTTATTATTCAACCATGCTCTCGTAAAATTTCGCTCCCCCAATCTGTTCTGATTGAATCGCATTGCAATAAAACCATTTCAAAAGTATTAAACACATCGTAACGTTTTAGATAATAGCTTGATTATTAGGGAATGACGATAAATACTGTGTACCAATAATAATAATAATAAAAGTTAATTCAGAAATAAGGTTGAACAACACTTTATGCTAAAGAAGATAATTATTATGTAACACGTATTCGGGTCCAAAAAACTAACGTGAAGTGGAAAAATAAGCAAAGACCTTTCCAAACAAATTTTTGCGGCACAGACGGCAATGCTAGAAAGCGTAGAAGATTGGCAACACGGTCAGCTAAACTACGAGCTTTTGCAACGGTCTGGCGAAAAACATTGTCGACGTCGCCTAACCTAACAAGGGGATTATAAATTAAGACACAGCATAGATATATGTACATAGCATAAAGTAATCTTGTATATGTATATATATACACATAGCATAAACTAATCTTGTATGTGTGTGTATATATATGTAATATACCTTTACCTACTTTGACAATGTTCGCTCAGTCAAAAGTGTTCGGTGATACTATCTACATATATATCGGAGATGCCGTGTGCGGTTCCGACAGACCACGCCTTACGTTTATAAATAGCACTCGCATGTGTAACAATTGTTATTCATTTTTATTAGTTACATTAATATATTATATCATTAAGGACTCGGTTTCTATAGGTATCTCTATTAGAAACATATTCATTTGCTGCAATAGCTCCTGTGAAGCAGGCAAGACTTTACTACTTACCATCTTAACAGAGTATCCACACTAGCTTAATTTTCTATTTTGCGTATACAGATCAATTTTGCGTGATTAGTATCTTAAATACTCCTAGGAAGATATCCTACTATCCCATAAAACAACTACCGAACACGAGTATTTCAAGTATCATTTAAATATGCTCAGTGGAATCCGCGTTATATACACAGACAGATAGTCAGACGGATAAACATACATAAATACACAACAATCTTAAAAAACATATTTTGGCCTACATCGATTGTAACCCAGACAGGTCTGGCTCCGTTCGTTTTATTATAGTATAGTATAGTAACCCACCTCCGGTTCGCTTCGGAAATTCTATGGGAACAAATCCATTTCCCGGGATAGAAATATTCCAGATTATGATCCATAATATAAGTTCCAAATATAAAAGAAACATCTAAATCTGTTCAGTAAATTTAGTTATATACGCAAACAAATAGACAGACGGACATTAAAGTTAAAAAAAAGTTAAGGCCTTTATTTATATCGATAACACAATCTACTTATATTATAATTTCCATATAATAATTCTACACTTTTATTATTAGTATAGATATAAATTTACTAGCAAAATTAAGAACTTGTAGGTATATCGTGCTAGCAAATTCAGTCAAGTAGATAAATGTAGGTTGGTTTCCATCTTAACCCTTAATGGTCCATTATATGGCATGGATCACTTTTCTTATTTGCGAAGGCCCAAACCTTATTCCAGATCGATGGAGATGTTAATGGTCAACTAAAATTAGAAAATTTTTAAATGCGGGCAACACACGTCCTTTCCTCACAGGGTTTAACTAATAATTTTCACAAAAATAACGATTATCTATATTATTTTTGGTAGCACGTCTGATAATGACGCCCTTATCTCTGTGATGAGGGGAACATTACTATTGTAATAAAAATAATTACTCCACTAATTCAAGTGTTACTTCTTAATCTCTCTTCATTGGTAGATTATATTTCTCACTTTCTTTTAACATCAACATATTTAATGACCTACCGTATGACACAAACTTTCTGCCTTCTTCTTCTGTTAGTGTATATTAATAAGAGCTCGTGACCAAATCGAATTCCTGATATTCTATAGGTGCTCGAATACCTCCGACATTGCCTACCGGTTATGTAATTAAACTTAATAATGAAATTTAAATTAAACGAACAATATCCGGAACCATTGCTTACTGTGCCATCCAAAAGGCGGACTTCAGCGTTTTGCTCTTGCTTAGGAACTACTGCCACGAAAAAGCCAGCTTCGCCTTCCAGTTAATCCAATTAGCACGGACTGTATAGCATAAAGCATATAAAAATTAACATCGAAAATTTGTTGTATTACGCAATTTCATCATTAATATTTAAAAAAGGTTTTTAAATGTTTCTGAAGATCAGACATAAAATGCGAAGGCCAAAATCCTACTTAATAATCCCTACCTAATTGTAACTACGTTCATGTTGAAATCACGTGCTTCTTTATGCGCGATTTTGCCTTGCTTCTTATTTTTCTGTAATTTCCTGCAGGCCTGACATGCTTGTCACGATAATACTTATGTCACAGTGTTATATAATTTACTCACGAAGTGAGATATATGTTTTACAAAGTCTTCATAAAATATATTACTTCTATAGTTCGTTTGGATTCCCAGTTATGTTTTTAGTAAAAATTGTTCAACAGATTTACGTTTAAACCAGAAATATACTGACAAACGTAAAGTAATCTTATTCAAATGTATTTAGCCTTTGCATCAAACTTTGGTATTACGCTAATGCTTAAAGCGAGTTTGCTGTACGAAATCAGGAATATGGATGTGTGTGAACGTAATTAATATGCCGCAAATATCGCTGCAGATACACGGAGTGTCAATTATCTACTTGATGTATCAAATAGCTGGCTGTCTGTTATACTAATAAGGTGCGGTGCTAAGTAAGGTGTAAGAGGGCTTTACGAGCTAGTGCAATTGATAGACACATTATTACAGTAGATTATCTGTGGTTTGACAAGTCGTTGCTTTAATTAATGTGGGTTTTACTACGAAAAGGTGGTAGCTATTCTCATTTATTTTCTCTTCTAAAACGATATGACAAATGCAAGAGTCGTACTTATCATTTGGTATCAAATATTCTAATCGTACCACAGATACACAAAAAATGTATGGTTATATCGGTAGTAGCATAGTGATTCTAACGTAGGTCTCCCGCACAGAAGAATAGATTAGGATCCTTGCACACGCCTCTCATTTCGCAAATTACGTGCGTATTACTAATTAATTATTACTTGCCTCGGTAAAAGAAAACATTATGAGAAAACCTGGATACCGAAGTTCTCCATAAGCGTGGCGGACTTTGGCCTTAACGCCTCTCATTGAAAGAGGAGATCCGAGTTCAAAAGTGAGAAAATTATGCGTTGCAATGATGAACCTGCTCTTTTGAGAAATCTGACATTGTTTCTATAATACAGACATTTTGTTCTCTCCCTGGTTCAGCTTTGAGCATTTGTGCTGCTTTAAAGTGTTAAGATATATTTAACAGAGACCATTAAATTGGGTATAAGTGTTAGAGGGATTTTTGTAGTGAAATTCATCGATACATTCCCAATCTTCCTAGTTCCAAGTCCCATAATCTATTTTTCGATATGAAAACTTTTTCAGTTTCCTCCTTCGTTCCTCTGAATAAAATAGTGTCTTTGAAATACTTACATGAATATTTAAAATATTTATATTTATTGTCTATGTCTTTCTATGTATGTAAAACTCTTTTACATGTGGTCCTTCGAGTGAAAGTAATGCCTGGCTATCTAAATCTTTATCTAAACATAGCCGCTTTGAGGTCCACATACAGCCAGAAAGAAGAAATTTTTCTTAATATTCTAAATCTCAATTGCGACACATCGCTTCTTTATTTTGATTTAGGAGCAATAAGGTATGATAAGGTAAATAAAATAACAGATAAGAAACACAGAGAATATATTTCAGATATAACATCACGACAGGTCCAAAATAAAACTCACACCAGTGAGGAATAAGAGACGTCAAATACAATTATAAAACTCTATACAAATAGTCAACAAGGTGACAGTGTCTAATGATTACAATTATTGCAAAGATTGCGATTTTTATGTAAACAACAAGGATACAGTAAAACGAGATGGAGTAAATTTTTTGATAACATATCTTATTGTTTGACAACGAAGACGAAAAATAAAACTATAAATGTTATTTTGAGAGTTATACAATCTGCTGAAAATATCAAAACAGATAAATAATATTTAAAAATAGATGAATAATTAAAAATGAATGAAAAAAGACAATTATGACGATTTTGAGACTTAAAAGAGCAACTGTTATAATTGAAAAGTGCTTAAATTAAAAAGAAAGGTCACTTAAGCTTTAATTGTATCGTAGGTCCCTATCACACTGTACAGCTATTAATTCATGTAGTGCAGTGTTGTTATATTCATTATTTTTGTGTATCTGTTTACAAGCGTAAATATGACAGTAATGTTCTGTATTAAAAATTTCTCAATGATATAATGTATGTTGCAATAGGATGAACGAAACTTAGATATTAAAAGGGGTCATATCTTCTCTAATATTCTTTAGCCATTTTTGTGATTAAAGTTTCGTGTTTAGTGAAATCTCATATGCAGGTAGTTTTATAGTTAGTGTTTCAATATGTACCTACTTATACGTTACGGCTTGAAGTGTTTGACTGAAATAAATAAACATATTAACATACATAAAAGTTAACGTACATAGACACTTGCATACTAAAATTACAATATTATTAAATCAAAAAATTACCCTCTACTAAATTAATTACATGATTTATTGCATGATTACAAGTAGATATATTGTTAACAGAGATAAAGCGTGTAGTAAAATACATCTTAAACTTTCTAATAGCGGGGGAAGAGTTAAGCTTAATTTTACTAAAAATAGTGCATCTACTTAAGAAATATTATTGCATCTTCTAATTCATACTTATCTCCTAAGGTTATTATTTCAATTTAAATCCACTACTAACTTTATAATACGCAAAAAACAATTTACTAGTCAACACGGATTAATTTTAAAAATGAAGTCTTAAACATTTAGATCAAATAATGTGATGTATTTCCCATATTAAATTACAATTGCCTAATAGATATAAATAGTATCAATAATAATCAATAATTAGATAAACAAATAACTTTTTCCAAAAAAGCAGATGAACGGATGCTTGGATTTATGTGAGGCGTGTAGTTTGATACCTCCATGTATTTGTGTGCGAAGAACGTGTATGTTGTTACAGTACCTTGTCAATGAACGAAGATTCTCATATTAATAGCTGGCAAGTGAACATATGGGGCTCATGATGGTAAATGGCTGCCTAAGAAGGAGGCAGTTGATTCCGTGAAAGTCACTCCCCTAACTGAAATAACCAGCTACACTGCATCCGAGTTTCTTTTGTACGAGTAGGTGGTTTGTAAGTGTGTTTAATGAAATCTTTTGAGCCGTTTTAAAATGTGTCTCACCTTAGCAACGGAGTGACAATAAAATAGTCCACTCGTTATTTTATTTATCAACATAAAAGCTAGGAATATATTTATTTTCGTGCGTCGCGTTCTACGTACGAGAAAATAACTCAGATAAAAGACTTTTAAATTATTTAACAAAATGTCAACGATCAATAAATGTTTGGTTTTGTCTTTCTAAGTATATTCAACTGTGTTCACAGAGGAAAATAGTTTTATTACTTCACACGTCATTACCCAGAGGTGTTGTTATAGTAAATTGATAATAATTGATTTATAAAGATCTTGTTAAAAATATTTCCAATTATTGCAAAAGTTTTGTGCACAAGAAGTTTTAAAAGAAGCAATTCAAAAAATGCTCTTCGAACTCATTACTGACCGAGTAGTTTTTGTTTTATCTGTCTGTTTTTATTTTCGATGTGTTCAAAATCGAATCGATTATCGAATCGACAAATTGATAATAAATTGAATACGCATTTTAAAAATATTATATAAATATAGTGGATTCATAAAGCAAATAATCTAACAGATATCTAATTTACAATATTACGACAGTAGTACACGTGTAAAAGAGTTAGTAATACTAGCTAGGTGCCTAATATTACGTATTCTAAAATTACATTCGTAGGGGTAATATTTAATTCGATTACAACATATGTACTTACATAGAAGTCTTTATAGGGGATCACAGTTTGGAAATCTAGTTCATCATGAGGGAGATTACAATAAGTTATCTATATTTCTAAGTTATTAATTACGTTAAGATAATATTAAAATTATGATTGCGTACAGTTGAATGTTGATTGAAAGATGATTAATTACTTTTTTGCCATGCCAGGAGAAGGAGGAGAGGTGTTTCAGATAAATGATTTGAAATTTTATTTAAATGTCTAAAATTATTAATTATCTATTAGTATTTTCACACGGTCCGTCGGTTAACCCCAAATTATATTCGAAAATATTTCATAAAACCCCAGCATGGGCTTGGAGAAATCAACATCTTTGCTATTTTATTTTTTGGCCGGCAAACAGCCGATTTTTGACATAATAAATTTTGTTTGAATAAAATAATTAAAAGTTAGAAGATTTGAAAAAGTATTTTTTTTATTATAAATTTACCTATACAGAAGCTATAATTAATAACGGAACTGATCATTGATCTATAATAATAGCCTAATATAAATACACTGGCAATGTAGGCGCTGTTTTACCAAATGAGCGTGTACTGATCCGGGGATTCAGCGCGAACATAGCATGAAGCGAATGTAAAATTAAATCGTCCCCTACTAAATACTTTTTTATTTTTACATTACCTTAAATCCAATTTAAATTCCATTGCATCTCTCTGCTATAACGTGATGCGATCAGCGACAAAATAGCGCTGATGATCAAATAGGCACGAAAATATTATAATGATTTCCTGCCTAAATTTTCACCGTGCAGTATAAAAACTGTCGATCATTTTATGTGTGATCTACTAATTGATTTCATGATTTTTTTTTTAATTTTAAGTGGACCATATACACCGCAGGACCGTAGACACCCCGTTGGACGTCAAAAAATTACAACCACCTAATGAAATCAAGTGGCAATTGTTTCGTGCGAGGTTAAACTTTTTGAACAATCATGTTTCCTTGTCTCATTGACACAGACAGATCGTGTTTTCAATCAATCGTGTGTCATGTGACTGACGCGTTGGTGTTTATGCGAAAGGGTTTGTTTGATTAATGAACATTTAATATGGAAACAAAACCATTTGCTTCAATGCATTTGTTAATTTTGACACACTGTTCCTTTAACGCTCCAATTAATCCATTGTCTAATCTGTTACGTTTAGTTGATTGCGTTTCACCCAACACTGAGTGATTAATTAACTGTCATTGAATAGTTATTGTGTTTCATTGTTATGTGGGAATACTTTAGAGTGAGTAAAATAATTTAATTTTGTATTTTTTTTATTTTCTTGTATTATTAATATTATTTATCTATATATTTAATATTAATATCGAGGATAATTCTCGTGAAAGATTCTAATCCAAATCTCTCGAGATAAAGAACGACTTTCATATTCAAAAGTTATGGGCGTTATTTAAATAGTTACCATTTAGAGAAAAAAGACATTGTGAAGTAAACTAATTAATATAGTTGAAAGTTCTTCATAAAAATTGCAGGTCTAAGTAATAAGCTGTGTAGCATATTGACCAGATTACATTTTCATAGTCCTGTCGTGCTTGTCTTATTTGTCCCGTTAAATACCTATTAAGTATATTATTTTACGAGTAAACCTTCACAGTGATCATTTAAACTCCATTAACAAAATATTAATGTTATTTTATAAGATAAAGCTGATGTGATTATTGTGATTCCGAGATCAGTAAGTTCCAACACTAATCAATATCTTTATTTTAAATGAAATAAGTTGATGCTTCACAACAATGCCATCTGATGGTATTAATGTAAGATGTTGAATGCACTAACTTATAAACCCTATTCGCTCTTCTCTTCTGTTCCGGGAAATAAGTCGCTAAAATTGTACATTCGCGTTGTAATGAAGAATGGCGATGTAGCCTTCGATGGTATGGACATAAAAGACCTATTCAATAAGTGCCATTCTAATTTATTAATAATAATGTCAAATAAATCAACACAGACAAGACGATGACGTACTAGAACGATTAATTTGGCGTTAAATTAGCTGTTACTCACGAAATTTATTAATAAGAAATTAAACCGCTACGTTCAGCTTAATTTAATATGAATAGAAATATTACCTATTATGGAAATCACCAACGTACTAAGGGTATACATAAATTACAAAGTATCTCTACAGTGATACGACGAGTGTTCGAATGAATGGATGAAAAATGATTTTCGGTTAGTTTTCTAAATAGTTTCCCTATATTTAAATAGTTTTATTGTGTGATTTATATATAGTATGTTAAAAAGGCTTTATTTTTTTTTAATTACATAAATACACCTCACTTTCCCTTGTCACTTTATTTTATTCATAAAAAAATGATCACTTAGTTGTTTTTAATTTTTTTTAATTAAAGCACATATACAAAGAGTAATTTTAAACCATATAACACGAAAATTACAAAAATTACTGTGTAAATAATTAACAGAGTTTTATTTATTTTTTCATTTTCTTGTTTTAATGCCGCCGCCTTTATCGATATTTCCTGAGCTCAAAAGAATCCTTATAAAGTATTATTTTAGTACTAAACCATCTTTAGATATATTATTTATTTCTAAGTATAGTAAAGTTTAAATAAATAAAATTCAAACAAAATTTGTAAATTCATATACTATTGGGATGTTGACATGCGAGTTTCGAAACACACCATGTACCTATTATATCAGAGGTATGTAACAAACAAAATAATGAATTAGACAGTTTCATATTTTGCGTGTGCTATTTAAACAAGAATGCAGAGCTTATTAAAATTACTTACTTTAGTGAACTTAAATAATTATTTTTACTTTAATAATTTAATTTTTTTATCTAAGAAGTTGCCAATACAATTAGTGCGAAATAAAATAGCATCCTATTTCCTTATTATATGTATGTATATGATAAAACAGAAGGAAGACATGAGCGAATGTATTGACTAGATGTAGCAAGGGGACTGCTGCACAGTTCGATGGTTTGTTATTAACGTCTTTATTTGGCAGTAATTATTGTAGCAATTCAATATATTTTATTAACAAGCTAGGATTTAGAACAGATTTAAGTAAGAAAGTATTGTACGAAGGGACATGAACCAGTTTCCAATTATAATAACATATTTTTTCGTATTTACATTTTGCTTAAATATTTTTCAATAGTAAAACACATGAAATTAGAATACATAAACGAATATTAACCTCAAATTAAGAAAAATATATATATATATCGATAATCAATATCACAGAAGCTTAATTTTTATTAAACATTACAGAAAAATAAATAAAAATTAATAAAGGCAGTGATTTTAAATTAAAATTTTATATACAAAAAATTAAATCACAGAAGAAACTGGTCCAAATACAATAGAAGCTATTACTAAAGATCACATTGGATGAGAGGCTCTCTAGAAGGAACTACTTAAAAACTAACTCACTAACACATTCCCTCCTCCTATACACGACGTTTGATTAAATCGTTAAACTGAATTTAAACTGAATTATTTCAATTTCAAGCATGGATTAAAATGAAAATGATATTGTATTTATACAACATATTGTAATGATTGAACTGTTGAAAACAATGATGATTACGAAAAATTGCCGATTTTTTTAAAATTTGGATATAATTAAACTTAACTGTGATTAATAACTCGCGATTTAAAACAAATATGACAAAATTATAAATCAACTCCGCATATTAACGATAAACATGATAATTATAAAAGGTTCAAAAGAACAAGCTTGAGAATTAATAATCCAAGACTCTACAGAAATATGAAAATAATAATATAGAACAACAATCAGAAAACGTAATATCCTAAAGTACTATTTTATGTTATTGATGTAAATCACCAAATTAAAAACACCTTATTATTCATAACGTCCATTAAAAGTGTCTCCCTCAGAAATTTATTATTAATCCTCATGAATTAATTACTCTTTTCAAATAAATCACTTATTCTAATGACTGAATGATAAATTTTATCTAAATTAACACAGCCATGGATAAAATTATAATAATTAAATTGAAAGCAAATAAATTAGGGACCAGCTCATTGAAATGCGTTGACGCATGCGATGCATACGTTTGAATTGATACCGTACGGGTATAAATTGAAACTTCCTTTTCACTCGACCATGTGCTCTGCGAAATAAAAATCATGTTATTGCAAGGGTAAGTACTTTTTGACCACTTTATAACAGTAACTAAGCGCCTCTAAAATGTACTTTAATCGTTCCATATAAATTTAATATTGAACAATGTCATTTTTAAAGCCAATACAAACTAAGCCATGACAAACCATGTCAAGTCGTATTCAGCAAATTGTCGACATTACGCGATCGTCTCTTAACGTTATTTATGAATTCACTGGAATATGAAAGTGCACATTATAATGCCAAATATTTTACCATAGTTAAAATATTACATTGGACTTCGATGGATGGATTGATTTAAATCGGTAGTTATACACATCCAGTATATTCATCCATTTTTTTTCAATTTTCCAATTAGAATAAACGAAGTGCGAAATCAAACAAAGGCAAATAAATATCGGAAAGTTGGATTAAGCCGATATTTAACTTGTGAAGTGGTAATTAGTTAAATGTGAGCTCACCATGGACAAATATAATATACAAACCTTGTTCCTCCACTGGCGTGTGTTCTTCGTCCGAGGAGTCCAGTCTCTCTTTGAGAGAACTTTGCTTTGATAGTGACTGAAACAACATCACCAACTTTACGCTTCAGTTTTAAATATATACATACATATACCAAGTAGTAAGCCGACCTCGCTTCGCTTCGGGAATCTTGATTATTACGTTCACAAACAATCAATCAACAATCAAATAATGAAATGCTTATTGTTGTTAACAATTAAATAAAAAAATGCTTATTGTTATTTGGTTTTGGTTTTTGAGATTATCGCATTTGGACAGAGATTTTTTTCACCATATTGCCTAAGTCCATCCGGAAGAATATAGTTTTTGAATGATTATAAACATTTTCAAGCGGGTGCCGTGGTTCCGGAGATTACCCATCGTATTACAAACACAAACTCACTCTCTATTTATTGTATTAATATTATATAAAGTCTCTTCCTTATTTAAAGTCTAGTATAAATAAACTATTCTATTTAATTTAAATTTCAAATTGATATAAGATATAAAGGCCTAAGCATACTACATATTTTGGAATTTTTATTTGTCTAAGTCAACAAATATAATACTTTAATAACTCAATTTTGATAAGTAAAAATCAAAAGGAATATTTGAATCCCGGGAATTTCCCGGATATCCTCTCAGGATGAGCGATAAAACGCAAGTTCTATAAGAGAACAATGCATAATATTTGGTATGGTTATTTCTAGCTATTGCAATAAATAGATATGTTACAAATTCACGAACAAACTAACAACTGAGAATGAAATGGCATCAACATGAAATTTATAAACCGCATGATAAACATAAGTAACAATTGATTTGAATGCGCGCACTGTTTAGAAGCGTAAAAATTACATTTTACAAAGTGAATCGAGGGCAGATTATTTATCTGTACTAATATTAAGAGTGGAATTGTACCGAATCTTTTATATGCGTATTCGAAGACTGATAAAAATAAAATATAAATGGGATGCCAGTAGTAGTACTCATTTTTGCTCTGGGAACCCTTTCTTATGCTTGCAAATTATAGATAACGCCCCTGGTTTTGTGAATGTCCTCGGGGGGCGCGCGGCGCCCACTTACCAATAGGTGATATGGGCCCATCTGCTGGTTTAACTGTTTTACGTATAAAAAACATATTCCTTAAGGTAATAAAAATATTTGCATCCGAAGAGTTTAGTAAATATTTTTATAAATTTCAATTTTACCAAAAATTTAAACTATGCCATAACAGGCAGGTAGACGAAAAAGTCACAAAAACAAATGTTTTGCTTTCCACGTCGATCTGTGTTGGACGTATATTGTACGTGACTTGACTGGACCTTAACAAAGCCTGTTAATTCAATTCTAGGTTACATACGTCCTTGATCTGTAGCGACTAGCTACGTAATTTATATTAATAAATAAAATATGAGTGTCTGTTTGTAATATTAAAATAATCGCTTTTTACTAAATGCATATGAATGTAAATACGGTACATATACCAAAATAACATATTTTACAATTTTTGTATGTCTGTCTGTTTGTTCCGACTAATCTTTGAAACGGCTGGACCGATTTTGACGGGACTTTCACTGGCAGGTAGCTGATGTAATAAGAAGTAACTTAGACTACTTTTATTTCTACTAAATAACTTTTTTGTTAAATTCCACGCCGACGAATTCGCGGGCACAGCTAGTGTCACAGAAAAATGACATGTCGACTCCGCAACCCACCTGCCGGAACCAGGGTTCGATTTCCGGGTTGTGTAGACCTATGTAACACATGTTTATGCTCGGGTCACGCGTAGGAGTGTCTGAGCGTTTATAAATATTAAAATAATCTTTTTTTTTACAAAATCTGTTAAACTTTAGACGATGTTAGATTTAGTATGAATTGTGAATAAATAAAACTTCTTACAATCTTATAATCGTTACATATATTATCAGCCAGTGTATTCGAATTCGATAATCTCAAAAAAATTACAAACATCTTCATGTGGTTTTCACCATTAGTAGAGTGATTCACAACCTTGGTTTAAAAGCGGTAAATAAAAATATACGCTTAATAATAGCAAGTTACTATTGCCATGGGCGCGGTTATAATATGTGAACTACGTATCATTTATTCGAAACGGAACGAGACTGCTTTACTTAATTAGGTGTCATTTTAGTAGAGCATTCGCAGTTTGAGGATGTAATTGGTTTGGTTGGCATTAATAATGGCTGGTTTCGATTTCCAGAGATGCAGAAATGTGAATAGTAAGTTTATCAAGATCATCAATAGCACTCATGATACAGGGAACTCTAATATAGGTACAAGTAGGTACATACATATATGTATGAAGGAAAGAAAGAAAGAAAATTCACAACTTGTATAACAACATACGTAAATAAACAATCTTAAATACCGTTATAACAACAGAATATAACGAAACATTGAAATAAGACAAAAAACCTATAATATAACGACAGTGTACATATCATCACACACACATACACACACACACATAGACAAACACGCGCGCACATACTCACGCACACGCATGCACACACATACTCTCTCTCTCTCACACACACACACACACTGTTGTAAATTTGGGTAATTTTTAGTTTATTTATATAATATATATTTTTGTTGTTTTACTTATAAGGAGTGGTATGAATCTACCTACAACACGGGGAATCCTAATATGGGAGCTAGAAACCAAAAATTTTGTTAAAAAAGAAAAACAATAGATAATTTTTCATTTTCATTTATAGTGTACTGCAGCATCAAACAATAAATAAGGGCGCACTCAACGTGTCCGCTGGCGGTGTGACTCGACCGTGACAATGATTTTTCAGTACGTAGCGTTACTGTTATCATATTATTAGTAACACCAGCAATGTTTTACGGGTACTACAGAATTATTTATCCATTTGATCAATAAGATGGCTGCGTGAAAACGAATAGCCATAAACAGCGAGGGGACCGGCTGATACGAAACATTGCCGAAACACATACAAGCCGCCCTTTGTAAAATCCTACATTGAAGTCTAAAATTATTTTATAATAATAGAATGATTAATTCGATAGATATAAATTACGGATAACAATATATTTTAGTTGTATAAAAATTGTTATATAAATTTATTTAGTAATTATCACAAAACAGGATTGCTTTTGAAGGTGCACGGTTAACAAAAAATCATTATTTTTCCCTACATTGGCATTCTCTAACAATAAACCCTGGGCGCTGTGTGTACTACATAAAAAAATAAGATTTGCAAACGTAAATTTAAGATCGATTAATAAATTGATTTCGATACTATGCCCATTTTTAGAATTTGCAATATTACTTTTTATGACCTGTACAATCTGTTACCACCTATTGTTTATATATGTATGTAGCTGTGTATATCCATCTCACCGGCTACGATGGGTTAGCGTGGGTATTTAAGTTTGTGACCGTTTAATTTTTTCTTAGGAACTTACCTTATTAGACCGTCTGCGAGGCGGTGATATCTTGTTCCATAGCGCCTCCAATTGGTCGAAGTGTTGCGACTGAGCAATGGCCGCCTGTTCAGGGCCCAAACTCACCTGTTAACAGAATCATATTTTTGTAATAGTTATAGTAATTTTGGGTAACAATGAAATTCATCGTAACATTGAACATAAAGTGCGCAGTTTTATTTGTTTTTTCATCCCTATACTATCACAAATAATAGCAGGATATATGAAACAGAAACAAATTAAGTTGAACGATTATTTATAAATGTCTCCAAATCTTATTTAGTAGTCGAGTTTAAAACTAGGGAAAAGAACAAACAATTCTACTTATTCATTTCGTACAAAACGTTAAATTATTCTGCATAATCTATGTAGTTTGTTTTCTAATAGAATTCATGCTAACTATTACGCAAAATTTATAGAAATTAATGATTTTTATTTCGTAAAAGTTATGTTCAGTTCAAAGTTACTCAAAAATGCTTTTGACGCATTTGAATTTGAAATTATCTTCTTTAAAATTTAAACTTAATGATACCAAAACCGGCCTGATGCAAATGGTATAGTTAAAAAGATTTTATTACATACTAAAATGCGAAAATACTTTCTCCCCAGCCTATTATTTGTAATCAAACTGAAATTACCTAACCAATAATCAAAGCTTTAAAAAACCCTACTTACTACTTAATCCTAGTTAAAGAAAACTGTTTACGTAATCAAATTTTGGAATAGCAACTTGAAGGTATTTGAATTTCCCTTTAACTGTCATAGTAGGAGTGAGCGTGAACTAGCAATTAGGGACCAGTTTCTAATTCTAAATCATCCAAACCGACCACGTCGCTATTATGCCGTTTGCCGAGCAGTACTCGCAAGCTCTACTTCAATCAAAGTAACCCTTTTACTTTCTCGCTGAACGATTGGGTCGTAACTCCCCTGTTTGTGAAGTACCACCGCGACTCGCTACTGCGGATCGGTCCTTAGGATTAAAACGTACGAGTGCTGCCATCTTCACGCCTCTTCGAACAGTCAAGGTCCCGCCGGGTGGATCCCGCTTGTGGGAAGCCCAGCGAGAACCGATATTACATAAAATCTATAACACTATAAAGCTCGCGGGTACCGCCTCATGAGCACACCCGGTGAAATATGTTATTTTGATCAATGAACAATATATTTACTCTATACATGTTGCTTCAAATATTGGTTGACATTATAATGTTTAAATTAATATTTCGTTAAACGGTTTCTGTTCAAATATTATCTGCTTCTTACTTACTTGCTAAACTCTGTTGTGTATCATAGTAACCGTAAAAATGTTTAACGTCATTTTCAATTAAAGAGTGTTCGGCTTGTGGTGAATTTTCCACTATAATCATTAAATAACGGTCTACTTCCAATGCTTTTTTCTATAGCATCATTGTGATTTGTAACTCAACTAACTAAAAAGCAACACTAAAATATACATGCATAGAATTTCGTCTGCGAAAGCATGACATAGGATTCAGATATACAGTGTTTTCTATTATCTTCGGTTCCTCTTTATGCGATGCTTCGTAACCTCCCACGTCTGTCTAACAAACGTTTAAGTGTATATGTATGTACCTACCTACGCCTACGTATTGTGAAGCTTTGAGAAAGGTTGTGGTATATTAATCACGTGTATTTTTATGTGAATATTTTTATATTTAAATAAAGCATTTTCCAAGTATGCCGACACCACATCGTTAATAATAAAATTTAAAATATTTTGATACTAAGTGACTTTGTTATAATAAATAAACCGTATAATAATCTCACTCTTAACACTGCATTCGTCTCATTCTCTCGTAGTTTAGTTTTCTAAAAGTTTCACTTCTACATCGTATAAATTTCATAGTTGTTTCTTTAATTTTTTATTTCATTGATAAGCCTCAAATTCAAAATCATTTGATCATTTAGGTTCTTTCCAAATACACTTGTGCGCATAATTTTTTGCTTCTACTACCACTATGATGTTTTCACATCGAGGAGAAGAAACGGCAAAAAACACAACATTACAGAGTAAGTTTTAACCTGCACAGAATCCGTTGCGGTACTGTTATTTCCAGCCGTCCTTGTTATCTATTCATTAATCTTTACCATTGATGAAGAACCTGCGGCCTCAGGGCCGCATGTGGCGTCGGGAAGATTTTTGTGTGACCTCAGGGTTTTAATTATGCAGATAACAGCAATCCAAAAAATTATAAAATTAAATAAAAATCGGTATCAATGTAACTTTTTTCTGTAGAAAAACTACTTTTTTTTTTGTTAAAATATGAATAACATTTGTGACTTGCCATCTCTCGATTCGTCAACCTTTAAAATATTTGGAGAGCTGTTGTTGTGTATCCATGTGTGCAAGAGCATGCACGCCATTTACTTTCCTGCTTTGGAAGCACTTACTGTTGCGATAAAACATTTTCTCTCATTAAAAATCTAAAACTAATTTAAGAAGGCAAATAACAAATTCTCGTTTAGAGGATCAATTAAAATTGCGCGTTACAAAGGTTAATCAAAATATTCAATTGGTTACTAACAAGAAACAAAAGCAAAAATCCCACTAAATATAACTTCTATCGGTTTTAAATAATTATATGTAATAATTTTTACGTATATATTTTTTGTATGTAATAAATCCTATAAAACTATGCACAAACTATTCCTAATAATATCGCCGCAGTCGCATTTATAGAGCGAAACTAATTCATGCGGCCAATTGAAATGCGGCCTCTGATGGTAAAAAAGTTCCCCAGCTCTGATCTATACCATAATGTCGTTTATCTACAAGCTATTTTTTAACTCATCGCTGAAAAGTTTCAACAGGTAAATCACCGAACTTTGCATATTTATATAAAAATATTTAGCTTTCTATGTACATATAATGTATCGCCTCCAAGCCATAAGCTCAATGAATGAAATATATTCAAGTATATACGCGATACACAAGCTAACATTTTTTATGCTTGTATAAATCTAATAAATTAAAACCTTTTCTATATATAGGCCAACATAATTAACATGATTTTTCATTTTGTTATTTTCGTAGCAAACGACGAGTCATAGAGTTTATAAAAAGCTTTGTAATAGAAAGTTAGGTATTTAAGGATTATGGTTGAACAGCCCACTAGGCGAACACTAGTATGTACAATTACAAATTACTACACAATAATTTTATATAAAATTGATTTTTACCAATGTCAGGATTATAACTGTATACATATTACTATTTAGTAACTCGACATTAACTCAACGAACAGGTACCTATGTACGGTACAAATGTTACCACGAACCAACAAAAGTAAACTTTCAAAATGTTAATGCGTTCCAAAATTAAAATCTCATTAATGAAATTTGAGGAATTTTTGAGATAACGCATGAGAAATTACTGCCTAATGACTTGCCCGCAGGGAGCTATGGTTGATATGTACCTAAACTTATTATTGGAGAGCGAAAATACAGATTAGAATTTTAATATAATTCTGATTACGGTGAATTAACAATTTCATCTACTTGTACATTACCTGGGATCCCAAATCCTTGTTCTTAGCCTCTTGAATTTTCGATATTTCTTCCATAGAAGCAGACACAGAAAACCTGAACAAAACATTAAAATTGTTAGCCATAAGCTAATTCTTAGTATTACTAGTATTAAAAATGTTAATAGTTAAAAAAATAAAAAATCTTTGTATTGATATGGCCTTAAAATATTTAATTTAAAAAGCTTCTTAGGTACATCTGCTATTTGACAATCAAGAGCAGTCGTAGAGAGACTTTGGGGAAAAGGGGTCATGTTATTATTTAATTATTTTTTATTATTTATACAATAATTATTCGAGTAAGGTAATACTTTATTGCAGAATTTTTTTTTGATTTTGACGAACTTTGGTTTTGACGACTAAAGTTAGAAATTAATAAATTTACAAAATTTTCGTATCGCCAATTTTAAATACTTCATCAATTGACGTGTTGTGTCTGACGTGTAACAATTGTACAAACTTCCACATTCACAATGTTACTAGAATATAGCTACGCGTGTGGTATAGATTAATTAGGTAAATAGATGATACGTCAAAAAATAATAACCGAGATTTAATGGTTCTCACAACTTTATAGATTCATAGATGAATTCAACGAATGCCGTTAGAACATTGATTACTGATGCTTAAAGGGTAACAATTAAGCAAGATGATATTAAAATATGTATACATATGTATATGCCACTAATACGTAAATTGTACACAGATATATATATATATATATATATGTCTATTTCAGTAATTTATTTATAAATGTCGGTAGAATGAAACAACCAACTAACTGTCCCTAACATGCCAGACGGGTTGTCATATTACCACAATTACAAATGTTAAAATGTATTTTGAAGTTCATATAAGTCAAGATTAAACAGTTATATAAGCTTAAATTTATAAGCTTAAATACTCGATGACGAATAAAAATAGCACGACACAAATGACAACCTTAGAGGTTAATGCATTCTCTACCGACTAGTCGACTAGGATATTATCATTAAACATGGTCTTCGGTCTCTAAGACTCCAGATTTCGTTTTGACATTTGTACTTAGGTACACAACGAAATGAATCTAAACAACATTAAAAGAAAATTGAAACTGTTCCTTCTAAGCAACATGTAAAATATACACATGGTGTACAGATATAGTTTTAATTACTTAATTTAATTAGTAGTCACATGTTAATTTTTAGCTCTTTCATTTATTACTAATTTTTGATGGCAATTGATATTATATTTATAAGCAAAGTCTTATCAACAATGCACAAGTAAACATATATAAACGCAGTTATAGCATGTCATATAAACCTTTGAGATTTTCTGATGCTGTTGTTTTGTTGAAATAAAAAAAAAAATAGGAAGCTTGGTGATTTTTTACACTCCATCTCTTCTACTCGTTTATCTACGTGTTATACTACCTTCGTTTGAGTCGCTCGTCGACTTGCGCCATCATGGCGGCCGATGTGAGATGTCCGTACTTCTTCTGCCAAGTATACGTGTCTAGAGAAACTTCCTTCTTCAACAACCGTCTCATTGGCCGCTTGGGCGCCAGCGGACGGAGTTCTGTTCATTCACAGAAAATTATAAATATACTTCCTTTACTTACAAAAGTTTTAAAATGTAAACACAATCAATTTAAGCTTTTCAATTTTAAGATACATTTGAACCTATTTTTTATATAAAACACGTTGCCTCACACATTGTGTTGTCACTACAACACTATAATCACTATCATCCACACATAAAAAACTGAGGAAAGAAAATTTTAATTTTGTATGTAGGTAATTTTTATAACGAAGACATTCAATAACAAATAATAATTCGAAATTTGAATCCAAAGGGGTAAATTAAGTAATCTAAGTATGTATGATACTTTGTAATTTTAAATAATGTTTAAATAATGTTTGAGGATTGAATCTGGCATTTCATTTAAAACTATAAAGACAATAAAAAATAATAAAACGATGAAAAATTAAAAATGAACAATAAAACTATTACAAATACTGTTTCACAATAATAATTACGAATCAAAGATCAGAAAAAGTCAGCCAAGATTCCGTTATTGATTTATTTTAAAAAAAGATGATAAAACAATCGGAATAAATCAGAAGAATCGGAATAGTTACGCTTGCAGGATGTAAACCCAGATCATCATTACAACCTACAATCGTCCCACTGCTAGGCTCGAGTCTCCTCTCACGATGGGACGGGTTTAGGCCATAATCCATCATGATGGCCAAGTTCAGGTTCAAAGTGTTTAGAGTTCCTCACGATGTTTTCCTTCACCAAACTAAGTAATGATCAATGAAACTTAGACACCTGGTACAAAGACGACATATTCGAATACGAAACTAAAAAATGATAACATTACATTTGTAATGTGTAACTTACCGTCGACATTCTTAGTGGGAGCGGCGTAAGTGGGTATCTTGACGTAGATCGCCGGTGTATTGTGAAGGCATATTATCGGCAAACAACCTGTTGAGCGAGATCAATGCGATACTTTACGTTCAACTATACTATTTTGAATAGCTTTTCTATCTATTACAATGTTACCATAAACGAAGGATCAAACATATAATTAAAATAATTAAATGTAACCTAATGTAGCCTAAGAGGCTAAAAAATTAAATTATTCTATTCCAAAAGTAATTATTATTATGTAGGTTAACTTTTAGATTTTTTTAAACTAGT
Organism: Megathymus violae; assembly: GCA_003671415.1. Classification (NCBI taxonomy): domain Eukaryota; kingdom Metazoa; phylum Arthropoda; class Insecta; order Lepidoptera; family Hesperiidae; genus Megathymus; species Megathymus violae. The sequence continues at coordinate 3,703,393 of PDGT01000015.1, read as the reverse complement.
ATCTAATCACCGACTTCCTCCATGTGTGAAATGGTAACGGGACAACCCGCAGTTCAACTGACAGTAACTCTATTTGTACGGCGAAGGTCACAGGTTCAATTCTCACCGGGACAGATATTTATGTAAGAGATGATCATATCTCTTATCAGGTTGTTTTTAATGAACAATATATCCATGCTATTTACCACTTGGATAATTCAAATGTGTAAGTATCAGTGTGTAAATTGTAACGTGCTAAAGACAGCCTGATACTAAACTTAATAACTTAATTCGTACATTTGACATGTCATAACCTGTAAAGGATTATTCCTTAATAAACAACAACAGTTGATTTGTTGTCTTGGTTACGTTGTAAACGTTTAAATATTAACTGTGGTTTCATTCAAATAGTAGCTTTTCTTTTCAGTATGAATTAGTCTATAAAACCATAGTCTATGCCACACAGTACTTATCGTGTCTATCAATATACATACTTCTACATATTACAGATACAATAATGGATGAAGTAGGAATTTTATAAATAATACGACAAATTTGCTTCAAAATAATTAATTTTTTTACTTCTCGAACGTAGTGCGATTGAATAAAAGAATTAATGTATATTAATTATTTTTCATAACATTAGCGGAATAATTCAATTTAATAAGTTACGGACAGTAGCCACGCCATGTGTGCTCTACAACATTTTAAGTTATTCTCAAGAACATGTAAATTATTTCTGAATTTCTTCGAGAGTGGCTTGGCAGAGTTGGTATCATATTCATATTACTAAAGAAGGCGCCCTATTTCACGGTAAGTTTTGTTATGTTTAAATTCTAATAAAATATTAATTCTAATTGCTACTGTGAGCATCGGGCCTGGATTAATTTCTTTGTTTTCTTCCTGTTTACAATTTACATCTTTTATTTTATTTTATTTTGTCATATAGGGGATACTTTCACACTTATTCATTTTTAGATTTCTTAAACTGTCCGTTTATATATTTATTTACAATTGGTCCATAGATAGAAGTAGGATCTAATTGATTATTTCCTCTTTAATTTTTTATTATTAGTTTAGATACAATTCACACTTGTTATTATAATATGTTTTTGCAAATATGTAATGTGCGGTTTGCGCTCACCTCTCACCCGCTGCCGCCGAGTGTGATCACTCACCTCTGTCCAACAAGTGTACGACGATGCGTGCGCAGTCGCTGGTGATCTGGAAGCCGAGCAACGGCACGTGCAGGGCTAGTGACGTCAACGCCAAACCCCGCTTTGTTTCCCATATAATCAGCGTCTTGTCTTCAGCTCCTAACAATAATACATATAAATAATAGTAAGAGGTTGGCTTGTTAATTATAATTTCGGCGTGTGTACAAATTACCTACCTATAATTTGTCGTACTTATAGTGTAGTGCATGTATATTACATTTTTTTATCAATCCATTTCATAAGCGAATTCCATATTTACACAAAAAAATATATTAAATATCGGTAACATTAATGAGGGAAAAACCAAACTTTTAATGAATATATTTTCAATTATGATAATTATTCCGTCTTACTCTCATTATATAAATATGTCAACCACAGATATTTTAAACAATCCCGGTTAAAATTTGTTTGTATTCATGTTCTACAAATGCTTTTAAATCCGCTAATGTTTTTCGCAACGAGAATAAAATCTTTAATACGTTTTACGTAAGAATATAATTAAAGTAGCGAGACTCAATCTCGCAGCCGTCCCTTGAGCTGAACGACGTCGCTACTAAAAATTAAGAGCACTTCCAGTAGCACTTTTGTCCATCTTATTTGCAGGTAACTCTGTCGATGTTACTCCCCTGAATTTGTTATTCCATTTCATGAGATTGAATAGCAAGTAACAATGAATAATCCATTAAGGAAAAAAAATGCTCCATAATATTCCTATGCGTCTGGGCACAAACTTATAACAATGATGTAAGTTATTCACATATGTATCGTGTACACCATAGTATTAATTTCAGATATAGTTCTAGATTTAATTTTAATTCGCATTGCTGATGCATGTTTTTATCTATCTATCAGGCTTTTAAAATCTACTGGTGGACACAGGTCTCAAGTGGCAACACTCGTACTTGTAATCAGTTCGAAAAGTCACCCGGAGATAGGATGATATTTGTTTCTTTTCAAGGCAAGGCAAGACAAGGCATCAAAAATCAAAATTTCAAGAAATATATATTACAAATAGCCATGCTTATCTTATAATAATTTTGTATTTATTAATTGTCAGTATCTAATTATGTGCCCACCATCTTCCTTAATTGTTTCCCCAAAGGTTTTCTGAAAGAGATCTCTACTGTGCGAAACGAACAAGTTTCCGGTGCTTACAATGTGTTGTTTGCATTTATATGTTGTTTATCAAGTGTATATAAAAAAAAAAGAAATGAATGTAAGTATAACATTTAATACAACAAAAAATACTCTAAAAGGAAATAATATAGTTAAATCAGTTAATCAGTCAGCAAAACTTTAACACACACGAAGTCGTGGACATCAACTACCATAATAATAAATTAGTTTTCATGTCGCCATTCACTTTTTAGAGCCTTATTATGTCCAATTAAATTCATCCATCTTTATTATTACCACCATATCCAGTGTAATTATATTGCTTTAATAGTTCTAAGAATAAATTATACTCGTTATCCAGCTTTACTTTAAGAAATATATGTTTAAACAGATGTTCTACATACATATATGTATCAGGATATGTACAGAATCGCAACTATGGAATTGGTTACCACAGTGTAATAAAAATGTTACTACTCAACATCGATTAATTCAAAGTTTTTAAATTCAAAGCATAAACCTTTTTATTAACAATGTTTCGGTATAACAAAGCTTTACTTGAAATCATAATTTTAGTCACGGATTCCCCCCTTCTGTTTTGGACTGCAACTTTTTGATTTCCACGGATGGTAGTAATCTTACCATCTCCGTTCAATTACTCATTTGTTGGCAATTGACATAATCATCATCATTACAGCCACGATTTGTCCCACTGCTGGGCTCGGGTTAAGGCTATAGTCCGCCACGATAGCCAAGTGCAGGTTGGCAGACTTTATACGTCTTTGAAAACATTATGGAGAACTCTCAAGTATGCTCACGGTGTTTTTTTACACCGAAGCAAATGGTAATACATTTTTAATAACGAACAATTTTAAAATATTGTTGTTAGTTGAGTTCAGGATTCGAACTCGAGTCTTACGCGTGAGAGACAGACGTTCAAATCACTAGACCGCCGCTGCACTTGATATAAATGTGAAATGCATAGATAAAACTTACCAGAAACAGCGATCGATCCATCGCCCGTGACCTTAACGCAGGTGACTTTGCCCAGATGTCCGGAGAGGAGATGTACGTCGGAGCCGGTGTTGATGTCCCACACGATCAGATTGCAGTCCCACGAACCGGACACTACTTGTGTCTTGTTCGTTATGGACACCGCGACACACGTCACGATGTCAGAGTGTCCAACCAACACCTGGTTAGAGGGGTTTTAATCAAAACGAACGAATGAATGACTTAGTGAACGATTCAAGAACTGAAATATAATCAATGACTTAATCGATGAATAATTTTAAGGATTAAAACCTAACTTCTAGTTTGATCTTTAGCGATCCGCTATTGATTGATATATAAATATTGGGTAATATTTTACACAACCGCACAGAAAATTGCAAAACTCATTTATTAAGATCGATAACAAAGCTCGGGGCTATGACCACTTTTTAAAATAAATAAAATTACCTTTAAATGTTAGTGTGAAACTTTTGAAGATGAAAACAATGTAATCTAAAATAACTCTGATTATGATAATTTTCCCAACATTATGTCTTAAAATCTATATCGATTATATGAAACTTTTTGTTTATGAATAATGAATACAAAAACCTTTTACAAAGTTACGGGTATATAAAACCAAGAGAAATAAGATATTTCACTCAACTAAGACCAGCAAATAAATATTTATTTCTGAGATATGTCTGCCCTGCTTACGATTGAACCCAAGAACCTACGCCGGGTAGACAAGGGTACTTCTAACTAAAATACAGGATCTTCAATTCTCATTGTAAAGCAAAAGTAACGTTTTAGACAAATTATTGACATTGACATTTTGATATTTGCAGAAGGACTTTTGCCTAACGTAGCCTAGAATACATTTTTAACAATAACAAAAACGACAGCAAAATAGTATTGGCGGTGTACACCGACCTGCGACAGCTTCCCCCCGTCTAACTGCCACACCTTGAGCGACATGTCCATAGAGCCGGTGACGACGAACTTGGAGTCGGCGGTGAGCACAAAGCATGTGATACGTTCCGCGTGCGACACCGAACGCCGGTCCTCCCCGCTGTCGCCTTCCGCGAGTGCCCAGATACGGATTAAGTTGTCTCCGTCTGACAGGACCTGTTTTAAGTTATAAACAGCTAAAAAATGTGTTGGCAGCCCCTATCAGGTCAGTGTCGTGGCATCCTCTACAGTTTGTGTAAAACCAGATCTCGGCCCCATTACTGGTTCCCCCTCAAACAAAAGCGAGGACAAACCAGACATGGCGCGTTTTCACATCACTACGACAGCAGGCGTCGAAGTAAGAGATTGTGGCTACTCTCTTACCATTTCCGCTGTGCAGTGATTTAAGTTGCTGTCCTAGAAGTATCAAGTGCTGAAGAAATAGTAACCTAACTAGTTGGTTATTCTAAGGGTTTAATAAACATAATTAGCGCGTAATTAAGTAAATATTTTTTGGGTCTTTTATTTTCTCCACTGAAAGGGAAAATTAAAATTTGTTCATTTAATCGAAATATTCCATAAATAAGCAGAATGTAGGTCCTCTTATAAAATACTATACGGCATCAACTTCTCTTCGTAAACAAGGAGAACTAAATACTCTTTGGATAGGTATAATAAGAGCAATCCCAAATTTTGGGAATTCTTTTGCTATCGACGGCTAATATATCATTTAAATTTTTGCAACTTGCGGTCGCCCATCCAGCTACCGATCGCGTTTGCATTTGATTAACTCCAAAAATCACTTCAAATCGACACACGCCGTCGAAATGTGAGCGATTAAAATTATCAATAAATAGAAAAAGTTTAAATTTTAACGTTATCGAGGTATGTAAATTATGCATGAAAATAAAATCTGTGAGCAAAGTAAAGTTTCTTGATAGATGTATTGCTAAGATATTGAAATTTTAAACTTGTAAAAGTTTAATAAATTTTAAATTGAATCTAATCTGTTTCTTTGTTTATGTCAAATAATATTCAGCCAGAATTTCGGAATTACATTCCTTAAATTTACACGACACTTCAAATCGCTGCATCATTTACACTTATATATGTCGGCGTGGACAACATTACCGGCGTCGGAGCAGAGTGAGTAAGCAAAAGTATTCACTGTTTACGATAATTACTAACGAAACGTGTAACAGGGCGTAGCAGAGCGGCACCAGTCTCCAGCATGGTTGAAAGACAATTGTGTTCTATTGTAATCGGTGTCCTTTACCTGGACTCCGTTGAATCATAGCGACATTACTGTCATCACTCAGATCATTTGCCGCGTTCTGTTTTTAGTTGTAGGTAGGTACTCATCACTCATGCCATGTTAACCCACACAAATTCCACGTGTTTAAGTATTTCACAGTTGATATTTTAATGCTCTAAAGATTGTCTAGGCATTTAAGCTTCCCCTAAACTTTATGACCTACTAAAAGATTATTACACGAAAATTTCTTGTGCTGCGAGTGGCATGGAAATAAATTTCTTTCCCGAATCGGGGAATCTAGCCCAAGACTCGCTCTTCCATCGCATGCAATGCTGCGATTCTTAATTAAATTTGAACTACGCTACTCATAATATATTTCAATCAATAGAAAAGTTATTATATTTTCAAACACTTACTGCATATTTCATGTTCAAAGTGACCTCGATACTCGCGTTGGGTCCAGTGGTGGAGTGCAGGATGATGCCGGAGTCGACCAGCCACACGTGTACATTGCGCGCTCTGTCACCCGACATCGCTCGACGACCGTCCGACATCATGAGCAAACTTTGTAGTGCTGCTTGATGACCCTGAACGGAAAGTTTACGTCATCATAACTACGAAAAAGTAACTGATGTCTTATAATATACGTAAGTAAATTGATTAACTTTAATATCAAATTCATAAAGTTATATTGTCAATATAATTTAATATAAGATCTCGTACGTACACGTTATAATTAAATACGCCATGAACCTTGTAGATTACATACGAGGAATGGATACTGTATATAGATAATAGAGACATTATCAATTTACGGACAGAGTAGCTATCAGGTGAGTGTTTGTACATAAATAATTTACTCCTTGTATTGCGAACGGTATAGATGAATACGGACAAACAAGACTCAGGAATATGGGGATTTCCTAACGTATATTTTGAATTGAATGATAAGTTTCAAGTACACCTAACCGTCTTCAACTTTGCTTGTGCTCACACAAAACGGCATCAGCGCACAAATCATACGATTAAATATCCCTGTAACTTCACAAGTCAACATTTTCGTTGTCGTTGTAAGTATAACATAGTCAACTGTATCGTGATACTATAAAATTATGCTGCAGATATACGTTAATTTAAGCGAGTTCTACCATATAACTTTATTACTATACTAGCGGCGGCCCGGTTTCGCGCGGGTGTACTTTATCAATAGTTTCCGCAGCGTATGCGATGAAAGAAATTTTTAAGCAAATGTTTTTACACCTTGGTTCACGTCACTGAAGTTGTAGCAAGGATCCCTTATTTTTTCTAGTAATAAATATAGCGTATGTTACTCGGGGATAATATAGCAGTCTAATGGGGAAAAAAATTTTAAAATCGGTTCTGTAGTTTTTGAGTTTATTCGTTACAAACATACTCTTTATAATATTATATATTTTGATAATTGTTATTGATTACTGCATTATAGGTACATATTGATTCAATTTTTGTAGTGCGTCATGTTTCAGAATGAGGCCGAAGACACCCTATATGATTCATAGTTAACACTCACGGTGTCATGTCATGGTTAAAATTATTATTTATTATTATAGCTCCTTGAATAAAAATACAATTTCCTTCTTCGCAATCGTTTCAAACATAAGCCGTAAAAGTGAAAAATTAATCACATTGCAAACATCGTATCAGAAAATTATATTGCAAAGCCTGTTCCTCTCATAAAAATGCAAATATTATCTCAGTGAACAAACCCGAATAAAATATTCTTTCTTTTCCAATGTTCTCCCTCTATCTCTCTAAGTTTTCCAAGTCTCATTAAATTGTTGTAGATTATTAATAATCATTGCAAACTAATTTTGTCTATTGTAGAAAAGATTTGTTTGCCACTGTATCTAAGCTTAAAAGCTTTTTTGCTCGTTACACTCAGCGCTTATTCCGAGCGGAATAATTTTATGTCGGCTTAGTTTAAATGCCGCTGGTTAATTTCAGGATACTTTTATTTCCTGAAGAACATGAAAATCATAATAGTTATTTGGAGTCAGTGATATAATTGACTTTAACGCATTATTATATTACTCACACTACTATTAATAGCATTATCAGTTATCACTACTGCTGGTTTATCTACTATTATCAAAAGTTTACTTCATGTCTCTATCTGAATGCGATAGTGTCAAAACTACGGCACAGGTTTTCATGAAGTTTGTACCAACAGGTCAAGTGTCAGTCTGACACACGAGAAAGATTTAGGTATCTGACATTAGAGAAACTTATAAAATGCCTGATAAAACTGAGTGTTCGATTACTACTATTATTAGATGATTAATTAATAATATAAAGATTTTTTTGTGATGCGTCAAGTAATCCCGAGAACCACGACACCTATTTAAAAATTCTGTTTATCATTTGAAAAGTACATAATTCCGGATGAACATATGCTATGTATCAAGTTTATATGTATAATAATCAATTGTTGTACATATAATGAGATGAATGTAATAATAATACGATACAACACAATATCTGCTATAACATATTATAAATACTATATATTAAAGTTGTTTGAGTTACCTTATAAGTCAAGGAGGGAGAGTTATCCGCTAGCTGCCATACGACCACAGTCCTGTCTTCAGAACCGCTGAGCACCAGCAGGTTATTAGGAGAGAAGGTGACACAAGTGATGTGTCCCATATGACCACTCAACGTGGCCTGCAGTCTGTGCGTTGACAGTTGCCAGACGCGAACCAGCCCGCGAGCGCACCCGCTGGCCGCGAGTTGACCGTCGCGAGACACTTCCAAACAACTTATTGGAATTAGCTCGCTTTGTTCTGCCTGATGAAAAAAAATACGTATATAGATTCAAACACATTTAGGAATAGTAATAGACGTAGTTTTATACCTTGTATAAGTTATATATATTGGGGAGCATTGTGCTCCCACACCAAATCATACAAAAATCATTACTGACTATAAAGAAACAACTATAGTTTGTAGTGAAAAATACCTGTAGTAGAGTGATATTTGTAGTCGACTTGGTTTGCCGACGTTTCATTTGTTTGGTCGGTCTGAAATTCGTCAAGTTGTCTTCGGTGTGGAAGGAGTAGATCGTCACCCGGTTGCCACCTACGATCATTAACTGCTGTTATTGGAAATGTTCTAATCAATTTACCCCAAACGTGCATTAATTTGAACAAAGACAAAAGAAGATAAATCAGATCTTTATGATGAATACATGTATTCGTGTGTGTGTGTGTGTGTGTGAAGTGTGTTCAGGTGATTCTCGAATTTTATGGATCAAAGTCGTTTCTAAGTCTACGAAATGATTGAATCAACCACACCGCGGGTCGACCACTGGAACGGCAGGTCGTGTACGCTACAGACCCTTTAATACAAGACCTGTACTTAGCGATAAGATGTTAGGACCGGTAATTTGTCAACGCTAATCAACAGAACGAATACATACCAGCAGCCAGCAAAAAGTGATCCTTATCGGCAACAGCCAACGCAGCTAGATCATGCGCAGCAGCCAACGTTCGCAACAACTGGCCACTGTGGAGACTATATATATAGATGCGCTGGTCTGCACAGCCCACGGCCGCGCGTGATGAGTCATGACCCAAGCAGAAACATTTTACCTGTTTTAAATTTTTTAGTGATAGGTTTTAGTTAAAAAAAAATAGTATCCTAATAATATGAAATTTGAACTATATCACAATAAGATCTGACTTCGAAACAGTTTATGTGCGATTTAAAACTTGTTACCACTTTGAAATGAAGGAAAATATAAGAGGTATCCATTATGTTTTCACAGTTGAGGGAGGATTTTCAACCAGCACTCAATGATACTTATTATTCTAGAGAGACCCAAGTTTTAAAGCCGTTAGAAGTTGAAATAAATAATAATAAATGAACACATACACTAGGTGTTTAACCGGTTGCTGCACGCATCTATACATGAACTCAGAGAGTTATCTCTAAACCGCTAAACCATTATCGTAATAATAAACATAAATCAGTAAATATTTTTAAAACATATATAAACGAATAACATAATTAATCTATAGATATTGAAATTAATTATAACATGAAGATGAAAAATAAAAAGCCACAAATATTTTTTTGAATTAATCCTGCTCAACCTTGACAGTTTTTCATTCTAGTTTGGTATGATCAAAATCGCGAAAGTCAAAAGGGGTAAATTGTCATCATCGAGCAGTACATAATTTCCATAAAAGCAAGTCGCGTGGGATGCTGTAGATCTACATAAAAAATAGGAATAAATACAATCAGATTCACATTTTAAAGACTGGTTACATAACTTATTTCACCAAGCTTAATGAAATGTGTGGCAACTAAGTCTCCTAGCGGACCATCATAAAATGCTTATGATTATCATATTTTAAAATAATAAGTAAGCGGAAATTTAAAGAATTTCACTAACCAGCGAAGCGGGCGGTAACAGCTAGTGTGACAATAAAATTGAATGTCCAGACAGTACCTACAGATTTATATAGTAGTATAGAATATATTGCTTCTATATTTTATATTCATACCTGCATATTATTTTTCGTAAAGACCGATCAAGCCGTTTTTGAGTTACAGAAGCACACCGACAGACAGACAAAAATTTAGAGAATGATAGAATTTGGGTCAGTGAATCATAAAATAAATACATATCAGAAAATATTATAATAAAATTAAATGCACTGACAGACCTTACAGATTTATATTGTATTGTGAATTTGTTTAGCAAAATATGCTGAGGAAGTAACGGTGCATTCTTACTAGACTTGAATACTTTCAGTAGAAGACTGTCGAGGGAAATTTTATTGGATAAAATTCCATCTGGCAGTTAGATATATTAACACATTTTTGAAAAATCAAATTTGAATTACAAAAACAAAAACGAATTTAAAATGTATTTAGATTCAATCACCGTAAAATCTTAAGAAATACCAATTTGCGTAATAATAACCATTGTTCAACCAGCTCTGGCTGGCTCTTCGAAGATACAGTGACGTAATCTGAACAATAAAGCGCCATTGAAGATAAATATAATTTCAAGAAGTAACTGAAAGCTACTTGGGAATTACAATTTGGGTCGGAAATTTAAGCTATACAATTTAAACTTTTTGTATTACTACATTTCAATACACATCCGTTGATGTATTAAAGCCAGTAATCAGTAATAGGCAGTTCCCCCACTTTTGGGGTGCGGCAGTCGAGGGTGGCTAACATCAGCTGGTCTCTCTTTTCTTTTTCCAACTATTGAGATAAAAAAAACAATTTTTCGCGCCAATAGTGGCATTACTCCACGAATGCATTTGCCTGTTCCCGCCAAAATTATTATAACTTGCAATTGCACCTCGCGATTTATTCTATATTATCTATTGAAGCGCGGCAAATCATTCCTTCGCTTTTTAAACTCCTATCCTCCCTCTCTTTCTGGCAAGCGCACTTTTCGAGTCGAGTCGAGTTTGAAATGAGAAAGAAATGAAAAAGGTCTCTCTTCCCGCCGATCTCGAATGCAATACGTACTTATTAATAAATAATTATATATCTTCGCAAATATATTATGAACCGCACTGCATAAAACATTCGAGTTAACACCGCATTACCGCTCCCGTTATCTATATAACTCTCGCAATTAAAAGTAATATACTGTGAAGTGAAATACTGAATCTCAACGGCATACCATCTAAGGAGAAGTTAAAAAGAAAGCGAGATTGGAGACAAGGAGCAGCCACCTAGCTGCGACGCAGTAAATACAAGAACCGTATCAACCCTGTAGATCAGGTTAGTGTGCTTGCCAAACCTCCGAACAACCCATTACTAATTCTTCTTCTCTAATACGCAATCTACAGTCCAGAAATCGATTTTTCCTACAACCTGTTTACAACCTAAATAAACCGCCCGCTTGAACCGGCTACAGTCTTCAAAGACTGCTCCGCATTCTCACAACCAATTCTATGGACTTAGGAATTGTTTAGCATTTATATATTCGTGCTTGTTTTCTTTCTCTATTTACCTTATTACCGTTTTAATCTTCATTCATAAAACGTTATAAAAATTATGCGGTTAACCTAAGCAATCACAGAAATTAATAAGTTTATATGTGAACAACATATAGTTATTGTGAAAAGATACCAACAATTCGCTACAAAAGCAATAAACCTAACACAAATCAAACTGAAAGTCAATTAATACGTGTACTACGATGTGTTCCAAGTACGGAAAAAGCTTCGATGGAGAAAAAAGTTTAGCTCCCAAATCCTTGAAACTGGATCTTTCCAACAAATAACTTTTTTATTGGATACACATCATCCATCAGCTTTAGGTAATCAATAATAATTTGGATTATTACAAAGAAGAAAAACAAGATATTTGTTTGGTACGTTTGTAACATATTTTATTAGTTAGATAGACAGCGACGGAATTTCTATAAATTTTCCAATCCGCAGTCAGGTGAGACTTAGGCGGTGGACACAAAGTACATGTATGTTATTGATAATATGTACGAGTAAAAGACCTTGAAGTGGCATGTACGATATTCCTCTGTTCCTTTTATAGAAGACAGAATAAGAAATCTTCAGCTTTATCTTAACCAGGGGATCTTAAAAGGAAACAATTTCGTTGCGATAGTCATCATTAAGAACAGATATGTTAGAGAATTTATTCCTCCATAATTTATATGCTTTTTTAAATAGTTCCCTGCAGAGCACGGTTTTTTCCTCGTAAATTAGAAAACCTGAATCAAATTTCACCATTCTCCTTCAGTCTGAGTTGGTGGAAGTTAGCGGAAGATCTGAGTATCAGTTCTTATGCCGCCAGGCCTTTGATACGATTTAAAAACTGAAACATATTCATAATCGATAATGACGTCTTAAGTTTCCTTCGGTATAGCAGAGGGCTTAGAATTTTCCCACCAGCACTTACAAGTCGTAAGCCTATGATCATTTGAACTATCAGTGTCCCTATGTAATAAGAATAGGCACCTCAAAAAGAGCAGAAGGTATGAATCAACTGTAATTTAATTTTTTCTGGAAACGTGTTAGTAAAATCTAAAATAATTTGGTGTTTCCAATCGCTACGCACTGAATCGCAATTGAATATTAAGTCCCTGGGGGCTTAAATTTTAGTCATTATAAATTAATTTGTCGTGTTAAGGGAGATATATTTTCGCTGCGACGAGGGTACATATTTTTTCTTTCAAAGTACTGTGCCATCGACCGCAGTAGATCTTTTGTGTACACTTTTTACGTAGATATATGAAATCCTTTTAAAATCTATAAATAACATTGTTATAAATTGAAATATGCGAACAATAGAAGGGATTTAAGGTGTAGTTGACTCCGATTGAATAATTCAATATTGGACAAAAAAAATTAAGAAAGTATAAACAAAAATAAATAAACGTTCACACACTCACATCCCGGCACTAGGATTCCCTGTGTTGCGGGTGGCATGGACATACCCAATTATCACATCACAAACACCCATGACCCGAGAACAAACATTTATCTGTCACATAAATATCTGCCCCGGCCGGGAATTGAACCCGAGACCCCACGCTCAGCAGGCAGGGTCACTACCAACTGGGCTATGGGGTCGTATATAAAGCTGTTCGATAGAACGATACCAAGTTATCCGTTTAGAATCTTAGTTTTAATCCAATATGTTACAATAATTTTAGTGGGAATTACGTGGAAAACTGTATTTTTGAACACGCACCATTTCACACTTAGAAAGGTAAATGTTTGAAAGAAATCAAAATATTGTGTATACGATAAGCACGTGAAACTAATATTATGTAGTAGGAAAAATTATCGTGTGAACGTGGTTATTATCGGGCTGAAGCATCAAATTATCGTAATTGCCTTGTAAGTGGTTTTCGTTACTCGCGTCAATTAATTAGTAGTGGCCCGCTGGTACGGATTAATATAAACAAGATGCTCTTCACAGTAGTATTGTAATCGTAATAATGAATATTGTCCTATCTGTACCTATCCCTTAAATTACGGTAAACGTTTTTTAATAAAGTCTTTGAGGAAACATAAACTAAATAGAGTTAAAAAAAGAGAGTGCCTATAGTGTAACTTTGTGTGGGCAATCTTCGCCTCTAAGTCTAACTAAGTTTGCACTCAAAAAGCGCTGATTCTAGGAACCTAGTAATACGATCGTATGGACGGTATTCATTTAAAGTGACTCACCTTAGCTTTATGTCTCTTCAAAGGATGCAAGTACGTCCCGGTGAGGAATGTCCTCAAATGTAACTCATTCTCCCCTTGAAGAGTTATCAGAAACACGTTGTCGTCTGTCACATCCATAGAGTGTATCGGTACTCCCGCGGACACGGTATTCAGAAGTGTGAAGTTGTCCACATTCCATGTACATACTGTTCCATCTTGGGAACAAGTGACCAGAACCTCTCCATCCTGGATTACTTTGACTGCAGTCACAGGACCACGGTGATGATCGATTTTTGTTATCTGTGGGAATCAATAAAGCGTAATGAAACAGTCTCATTTTGTTATTACCTTTGAAATTTGATTGGAACTCTCAGATATTTAAGATTCTCAGGATTTTAATTTGCATATTACTGAAAAAAATTAATGTGATTTTTTATACGAACGTCACAACCAAAATAAATGTGAATGTAAAAATGGGATCGTGATATCATTCGAAAGACTGACATTCGGATCTATTATAAACTTAAAACTTTAATGAGAGAGTTGAATTTCACTGGCTAATTGTACCCTGAGGATATGATAATCGAATTTCAGTTCATGGTAAGAGTTCTTAAACAGCCCAACAGGTAAATTTAATGCGTTTAACGTGTTTTGAATGTTAATAATAAATAATATTATAGAAGGTTACATAAATATACGAATGTTTATTTAAAGACTAAATTAGGACGGTTAAGTTATTTGATTATATGAGTATTTTTGTGATTTCCACCGGATATGAGATGACAAACGGACAGAAAAATACTTTCCAAAAAGAATACCTAATTAAAATTTCCATCCGAAAAATGTTTGGATCGACAGTGACAGAGTGTGTTGGCAAAATAGTCATAAAAAGTAATAAAATTCCTCCGGAAATTTAAAACTAGATTAAATAAGTTCCTGATAAGTACGATAATATCTATAGTAGTTGTGTAGATGATTTTAGTATTGACACGAGGTAGAAGTAGAAGGTAGGTGTTTTTTTAATTATCAATATTTGTGAGCATACATATATTTATCAATTATATAAAAAATAAAAGATAGAAAATTAAAAAAGAACAGTTTCTATTAATTTTTACAAAGAATTTGTTTCAAAAGGACTATCCTGGAAAGCCGGTAAATTTTTTTCAAACTTTTTATAATAAACTTGGACTTCAATTACACGAGGGTAAGTGATGAAATGCACTAATCTAGTAACAAGCGTAATCCACTTTTGCCTCGAAATGTAATATGATCGGATCGAGATTTTAACACAATAACGGGATTAATTTATCTCTGTCATGCTTACCAGGGCCCCATCAACGAGTGACGTCACAATGACGGCGGAGTCTTCTCCGCCGCTGATCACTAAGGAGCGATTTACGATGGCGGCCACACACAAAACCGGAGCTATATGTTCTCTGTTGAAAAGATAGTATCCTTAACTTTTATTTTATAATTAATATCAATGACAAAGCTCCTACTACTATTGACCTACCAATAATAATAACTAGAGAGGCGTCGAACATGGATTTTGGAACTGAATGGAATAATGAATATTAGAATATCGGCGCTCATTGAACCGAACCGAATGTTATTGAACACGAATGATTAACGAATATTCGGAGTATTCGGAATATCGGAGGAAACTAAACACATTTATTAAAAAAATACTAATAGATTATATTAATTACAGTATAAAGAAGTAAATATTATTTGATTTCATGAATATTAACTGATTTCAGAATATCCATACATGCCTTGTCCTCTTTGTCACTTATGTAATGGAACCTAACCTAAGACACATCTATTATTAATATTTGTCATATCATATTGCTACATTCCGTAGCTAATTTTGAAAATGTATCATATTTAGTTGGTAAAAAATTAACCTTTGAACTTAATGATATCTTAAATTTACGTTGCAAAAACGTAATGGTCGGAGTAAATCTTGGAGTTTAAAACAGATTTAACTGTAATCTTTTTACCGTGTGCTTGTCTCATGAAGTTTCAGCGCACTTTAAACAATAGACAGCTCAAACAGTTCTCAGATCCCGTTCTAAATCTGCGTTAACACCTGTCCCAAACACGTTCTAGTATGAAACACGTTCATCAATCGCGTCTGAGAATCTTCTAATCTCCGCACTGTTTAATACGAGGATTAAATAATTAATTCATGTTTATTTTGAAATTGATGACGTTAAAAGTACAGTAAATCCACATGAATATGGCTTAGTGACAGCAACTATGTAATTTAGAAGCGAACCGAAGCTGATTGACCTATGCTTTCATGTAAATAAAACTCAATTTATTATTAATTACTTCCTATTAAATTAATTTCTTGAAGATGAAGTAACATCCGTCATATGCGTTCATAACTAATAAATTACAAATATATACGTAGTTCCTCTTACAAATGTATAACAACAATATATTTGGAATTAAAATGATAGAATACTTACAATATTTTCGTCTTTATGGCGAGAGTGTGTAAGTCCCACACGATGACAGTGGTGTCCTCTGAGCCAGTTAGAAGGTACTGAGATTCCCGGGTCACGCACATGCACAGTATACGTCCTGAATGACCTGTTATGAGTAAAATATAAATAATGTATAGAGTAAATGTAAAAAAGTAGAAAAAATGTAGTTCGTAACTTAGTTTTTTTTTTACTCTTCCGCTTTTATTTCGACTGACAACGCGTCAGTAACGCCCCTAGACTTTAAGATGTCCATGGACGAATTATACAACCAGTGTTCCGTATGACCGTTTATCAGCTGTCATTACATTTTTTTATTATCGATGTAGCCAGCCAACAAGCAAACATTACGACGAATTATAGGGTAGTAAATTCCCGGATCGTCAACGAAGCTTTATAGACCAAGAAATATTGATCACAGTTATTTATTGTGTTCCGAACATTGCAATCGACCTGATAAATACACTTCATGTGTTATTAGGGTATTATAAAAGATCCGCTTACAGTGCACCAGTAACAATGGATCAATAGCCAAGATCTTCACAAGAAGAGATCCGTCGTCTGTTGATCAAGATGCACCAAGTGCAAGGTATGTTGGTTTTGAACTAAATATGAATAACGTTCCCACGTATCGTTTCTATCAAAGTAGATAAGGACTAATTCAATTCTAAATTCACACTAGAACTAACTTATGCACTTCGTACCTCTAGTTTCGCATACTATTACTTGCACTGAATGCAATAACTTCAATTGTTAACTCCGGTTTACACAGTCGGTTGGACAAGTTAGTTCGACAACTAACCTTACTATAAGCTCTAGGTGAACAATATGCATTCCGTCGTGACTGATCCCATATAAAGCATTGGGATTACACAACTTTTGGCTGGAAAGATAGTTTCGGAGCCTCGGTTTTGTGGTGCAAAAGTTATTAATTATGTAACTTATTATATGAGATTTAATAAATTAAATAATTAATTAAAACTTTTATTTATGTCAAATTATAATTTTAGTTCGAGAAAAAATAAATTCTGCTGGCAAATTATAATCGGATTCCTGTGGGCGGTGATTTTCCAGTAAGAATTTAGAACCCCAGACATAAGTTATTAAGGAATGAAATCCGTGAAAATCAAGTAGTACAAGCGGACAGACGAACAGAAGATAAGCGAATATAGATGTTCCCTTTCGTTGGAATGTAGGGTATCTTAAAATATAAAAAGTGCTAATTAATTGCTTAAAGACATGCGTTTCGAGTCAGTTACTTGTCTATTTAAAAAAAATGTACCAAACGTAAATATATAAAAAAATTTAGCAATTTTAAATTTTGCATTTTGCAATTTTAAATTTTACATTTTGCAATTTTAAATTTTACTTAAATGCAAGAAATGGAAATGTGAAAAGGAATAAATTGTTGAGAGTGAATGAAAACATCGTTGTGAAGAGGATGAAAGATATGGAAAAGAGGATAAAAAAGGTGGTGCGTCAAAATGAAAGACGTTCAGTTCTAAAGAATAAGTTTTTTGTTAATTTTAATAGAAATCTTTAAATAAATATAAAATTAAAGTATCGGGAACTGGAGTTTTTCTTGAAGACGACCCGAAAAAAAATATTCTTCATAAACATATAATTATTTTCTATATTACGAGTATTCCAGGTGTGGTTTAAAATACTTTAATAAAATGCATACAGGTCACGTATGATGGAATCTAGTAATTTTATTTTAATCTACATTGAGACATCCAAACTACTTAAAACATAAGCACGTATTAAAATTTTGTGTGGAGTAGGTACTGTTGTCACATTTGGGCTGGTGTTGCCAAATGTCACCTATCAGCGTAGGACTCGATAGAGAGGCGTGCAAAGAGGCTTATTGGTGACCCAGATCTACTCGGAACCAATCTGCGAAGCCTTGAACACAGGCGCAGGGTTGCCAGTCTCTCGGTATTCTATAGGATACATTTTGGAGAGTGTGCGCAGGAATTATTCGAAGTAATTCCCCCATCGCCGTTTCTCCATCGAACAACTCGACGTACGGCGGGTATCCATTGTTACGTAGTGAACTTACCACGTATACGGACGGCGCGGTTTGCGTCGTCATTCATTGTGCGCACTGCAACGGATTGGAATAACTTGCCTGCGTCGGTGTTCCCGCCTTCTTACAATTTGGGAGTCTTTAAGAGGAGAGTCAATAGGCTCTTATAAGTTAGTGCGTTCAACATTTTAGACTTCATCACCACTTTCCATCAAGTGGGATTGTTATCAAGCATTAACTTATTGTATTTAAAAAAAAAATCACCCATGACAATATCTATCCTAATAATACAATTCTAACTGATCGCTTTCTGTATATAAACGATATATGAGAATAAACATTATTACGGGCCTTTAAAACGCAATAGAACCCAAAACAATAGTTGTTAGAATTTTTGTCTGTTTGTCTGTGTGTTTGTTCCCGCTAATCTCAGCAACGGCTTAATCGATTTCGTTCTGGTTTTCAGTAATGTATTCCAGTAAGCAGCGGCGTGCACAGGATTATGACACTGGGTATGCGGCTGAGTACTCGGTCACAAAAATTTTGTCTTTTATAGATTTTTAGCATATGTACTACTATTCATGTACATCTTCTACGGCAACGCAGACAAAACAGCGATCGATCGTCGCGGCGGAAGAAATTCTAATAAGTAAAATAATAAGCTAAAATATTATGACTACTCACCTAGTCAGCTTCAATTTTCACACATTCAAGGTTCCGGCTACTTGAGATTACTATATCACCTAATCACCTATCACCTAACACAAACCTCACAATCAAATAACATTAAAAAAAAATCAACAAACGCACTAGTAAAAGCAAATCACTACAATTATTATAGAAACTCAGTAATAAACTGTTAAATGTACACACTTTCAAATGTTAAAATTAAAAATCTTTTAAGAAAACTATAAATATACTGACGCAAACAAAATAGTAAACAATGCTTATCACATGAAAAAAGCAAAATGGCCGCCCGCGAAACACAAAACATTTCTGCGATTTAAACAAATAAAACCTTACTAAACAAAAATGCATAATGTGCATAAGTGATTCATTAGATATCTGTCTATTATTTTTATTCGGATTATAGGCAACGAACATTTCCGATTACTCCCGACAACTGCCGAACTTCCGTAGCCTGCCGCTGGAGTCGCGGCTTTCGATATTCATGGGTGTGTGCGCTTGCGAACTATGCACGGAAACCGAAATTATGTGCTTGCAAATAGCTGCTATTTATAAAATATTTGGCGTTTTTAAGTTATTATATTTTGTTTATTCATTTATTTACTATTAATTAAAGTCATCTAAAACGTACGAACGTTTTATTAAAATATCTGTGAGTGGCAATTAAAGCACTGCATTTCTGCCTACACGGAGCGCACGCCCCTGCCAGTAAGCATTTGTTTCATTGCAATCCGTTCATAAATAAAAAAGTTATGAATTAATTTATGTGTTTATAGTTCACAGAACCAGAAAATACCAGAAAAATGCATATGCTATCTTTAAGCGTAAGGTAGTCTTTCCGAAGCGAAGCGATCGCATTTGCTAGTATACAATAATTTCTAAACGACATTATTTCATTTAGACTATTACTCCTGTTTTGCGTTCAATGTACCGAATCAAAGTCTACAGTTATAGGTACATTAATATTTTTAATGTAAAACTAACATATACTTTACAGATATTATAAAACTTCTACAAATAATGAGATAATAATTGGAATGAATTTGGAACGGATTTAGTTGTCTTTGACAAAACGATAACCAATCTGTATTTTATTGATTGCGGCTCAGGTGTCGCGAGTTTGTTCAAATTTAAATTGTCTTTAATATAGAATGAGCTTTTGGATATTTTTAGAAGTAACCGGAAACTTTATAATACGCGAATAATAGAAAAAGAAAATCAAATGTCGATGCGTATGATCAGTCAAGGGTTCATAACAATGAGTACTTGATAGCTACCTATACCTAACTATCGGCCCGCCCCGGCTTCGCACGGGTGTACTTTATCAATAGTTTCCGCAGTGTATGCGATGAAAGAATTTTTTTTACACCTTGGTTCACGTTACTGAAGTTTTAGCAAGGATCCCTTTTTTTCTAGTAATAAATATACCCTATGTTACTCAGAGATAATGTAGCATTCTAATTGTGAAAGAATTTTTAAAATCGGTTCAGTAGTTTTTGAGTTTATTCGTTACAAACATACAAAAATACAAATTTTTCTCTTTATAATATTAGTATAGATAAAAAACGTACACACAAACTCTCAACCCCGCACTAGGATTCATTGAGTCAAGGGTGGCATGGACAAACACCAATGAGAAATCACAAACACGATCCAAGTACAAACAATTATTTGTCACATAAATGTTTGCGGGAACTCAATCCCGTTCATTCGATGGATAGAGTAGGTCACGACAAAAATAAAAAGGTCGTCCGATGCCAGAGGCATAAAGATAATCTTCGCTGGAAGTAAATGGAGATGTACTTTACAAAATATGACAAACTCTCAACAATATCTTTACTATATGACATTATCTTATCTTATACTACGAGTATATGAAGGTTAAATATATCTTCAATATGAAGTCGTTCGTCTAAACAGTCTTATTTTAATAAAAAAGAGATCATACAGACAACTCCCATCAGTATCAGGTGTGCGCCATCACCGAAATTACAATTCCAATAAAAACGCGGAATCGTTCTTCCATTAATAGCTTTATAGCCGTAGTGCAATTGAGCGGTTTTCGACCACAATACCACGTTGGGTCTGTAACAAGTTCGAGTTTAATCAGCTTTTGTAATATAAATTTAAACTAAATTGGTAAGCAAGATAAAATTAAGGAACGGCAAATCGTTAAGAAAGACGAAATAAAATTAAAGTATAAACGGAAAATAGGGCATTATAATACCGTTTCATTCGGAGGAACTAAGTTATTATTTTAGCCTTTTAAAAGGACATTTTATATCTTCATCAAAATGTGTTCCAGTTCAAGTAGGTAGTAAGTATACACTTAGTTTTAAAAACAAATACTACTTATTTTTAGATAGCGTACGCGTGTGTAAATAGTTTTATACGTGAAAGTAACTGTGGGAGTAATTGTCTTAAACGTGTGTATAAGTTTGTACCGACATAAACAATGATTTGATTTTTTTTAAACTAATTTGAGCATAACCACTACCAAACGTGGTAGTTTTCAGTTACCTTTTCGAAAAAATACATTCTTTTTCACACCAGTTCGTCCTATAGGTGCCTAATTTTATCAACTTTCACCACCTTGTAAAAATAAAACACAAAACAAGCAACATTGTGTATTATTTCTTATCATAACATTAAAGTACACATCGAAAAGCCGACCTTGTCGCAGGCGCGGCTTAACCCTTACTTTGCGAAAATTCTGTTGACGTAGCTAACGAGGGGTCCGTGAAAACCTACGCAATCCTTGTTAAAGAATTAATTGGTTAAACCATCTTTGATGTTAGAGTTTCGCGGAATCAACTCTGCAGTTGAGTTGATGAGTGTTCCTGCATGTCGATTGAAGGATTCCAGGTAGTTTTTCATGTTCAAAATGGACGAATAAGTAGAGCAATGCTTATGAAGTGGCTGTCTTCATAATAAGGTCGAATTTTTCACACTGAATTTTTACGTTTATTTTTCTGAACTACACTGCACACGTGAGAATTTTCCATAATGTTCACAAAGGTTTGAAGTGTTAGCCAGCATGGCAGACTATATGACCTGAACTTTTCTGATTGCGAAAGGAGACCAGCGCAGCAGTGGGACGATTTAGGTTGTAATGATGATGATTATTATTATTATTCGTTATTTTTTTATTAAAACTCAATAATAAAAAATGAGTACATCATCACCAGTGCATATTTCTAACGTAACCTAACTAAGGAAGAAGTCTTCACGACTTATTATTAACGTTAATAATATCACTATTGATTTTAATAGAAGAATTATAGCTAGCCAAGTTAAAAACTTTATTGTTGTGCATGACATAATGTAGGATAGTAAACAATTAAAAAACATCTAAACGAAGAAACAGAGACCATCGCCTCATGTATTAATCAGTCGCATACGCCACAAGAAAAGGTTGGTTGGAGGCAAGGTGGGATGGAGTTCGTTATACCCCAATTTATTTCTAACCAGAAGCGGCACTTAAGTTATTTATTAAGGATGACATTGTTATTCCTCACATATATTTTCATGTAGACGATAAAGTGAAGTGAATATATTTGAAACATTGCATCACATGTCCTTATCACACCATATTAGAGGGTATAGAAACAAAATTTTTCACAATAAAGTCTTTTTCGATTCCGCTGCAGTGTAACGCAAGAGGCATACGTTGTACTCGTAGACGTACCTTTGTTCTGCAAATATTCAGTTGACGAGGCTATCTATAGGTCATGACGCCTCCGTAACCTTTGTTAGGGAATAAATTCGCTAAGTAATGGAAACCGGAGATTTTGTGTTGTTAATTAAACGTGGGGAGGATATACAATGGCCGTGGAAATCCTTCTGAAATTCTATTGATGCTACCTGTGTAATTTAAGGTGGGGCAATTGTTTGAACAGGGTTGCCTTTTACGATAAACATTGGTCTTTAATTAACGAATTTGTTATTCTAGAATGGTAACTTATGAGGGGAAAATTTTACAACGAGATGGTTCATGCTCATAATTATTATTTTGTGGCGTATGGAGCAGACAAAATAGAAGATACTGTTTGACCACCTACCTGATTGGTATGTATTCTTCGTTTCCTATGATCGTTAGTAATCTTTTTTATATATTAATGAACCGTCATTGCCATTCGGAACACACAAAAAATGAAAGCTGATTCCAGAGTTAGCTTATATGTATACTTTTTGCCTAAGAACTGAAAACTTTTTGATTTATCTTTGAATGACATGCGTGCTACTTTATGTTTCTGATATATTCGAATGTTTTAAAATGATTTTAATCTATTAATCAAAATGCTCTACAAACTTACCAAAAAGTGACAAATGCTTTTATACATAATTGTTTATTAATAACAAAACCTATATCGTTTCGATTTTCATTAGCAAGATCATATGCAATTCGCATGAAAGCACGCGATTATAGTTATTTGTTTTGAATCTGACAACGTCTGACAACATGTTACATACGAGTACAATACAACCATACAAGTATAATATAACCACTACAACAGACGAATAACGTCGGAGTTTTGTAGCCGGTGCTGGCCCACCTTTTATTCCTGTTACGTGTATTAAGCCGGGGTATGTGTAAATGGATCCTACTTGTAAATGGAAGGTTCAGGTACAAGTTTTTGAACCATATTGTAAATTGATTTGCAAAAATGGCTTTGGCCAATTATATCGCTTCCCCCACATTTACCAGAATAAAGACATCCAAATATTTCTTATAAATCTTTCAATGTATAATCACTAGTACAATAATTTTCCACGACCTTTTAGTATAATAGGATTAAAAAATTTAAATTGAAGTAATTGTAGTCTTTAAAATACATAAAACAAAAATATTTTAACGTAAGGCCTAAGCTGTCATCCTTAAATATGACTATGTTATCGTCAGTAGTTTCCGTGGCTGGTTACAGATGAATTCCTATTTTTGAATATCAACGTAAAATCTTCCATTTTTCGAGTGCCCACATCCAATTACACGAAACACAAATTAGCTTTATGCAATATACTTGATGTATACCTATAGTGACTGTGGTGGTATTTTCATTGCCGGCGAACTATAAAGAAGTTTTACGATCTTACAAGAATCAATTCAATTCACTTTAATTTTACATATTAATAACAAGACCAGTTAATATCATAATTGTAATTTTTCAGTAAAGTATTTCGTATTACATATATTGTGGTTTATTTTATTATAATCAACTCTGCATATGTGTGATTTGATCCATTGTGTGCATTAATTTTACAATTAACTGATACAACCAAACCAAATTGGGTTTGGAGTTCGGTGCTGGTGTCTATCGAGCTTTTTGTTATGGTAAATATCAACGCCAACGGTTGGATTATTACGATCAAATTTCAACGATGAAATTTCATGTATTCCTAATGTTTAATAGTGTATGCACGAGATTTCATTGTTTTCTTTTGTAGCCTGTACGAAATTTCTCAATCATCATAACAATATGTACGTAAGTAAGGTCATATATTTATTTATATTTATCTTTAGATTGTATATCATGTAAATATTAGTCTATTTTATGTATTTAAGCGATTTACGTGTCATAATCAAAACTATTCTTATATCGACCTATTTCTCTATTCACATTTATAAGCCATTATTCCCACCTGCCACAAACTCTCGTCTTATGTGGGTTAACTGGAAGACAAAACCACAGGAAATTAAACTCGCGCTTAATAAAAGCTTGTTATCATGTCATACAAACAAATTGTTTTCGGTCGTATTGAGGTGGCCTAGAATACTCCCACCCAATCCCATGCTGGCAGAACTGGGTATCGTAAGAGGCAACAGAAGCCAGCCCTCTTGGTAGAGGGCTTCGCATAAGGATTATAATATCAGTATTATTATTGAGAGATACTCGTATATTATTACTGGTATTATTATCTTTCCATGAAGCCTGCCTGGCTAGCTACCCACCTGCTTTAGACAGCCGCCAAACGACTGGTCGTGATCCGGCTGGGGGCTTGAGAGCCAGTACTTCCGTTCTTTCTGTTCTATCAAATCAAAATCAAAATTTCTTTCCGTTTCATCTAATTTCCTGGCAGACAACGCACCAGTGATACCTTTGGTCTTGCTGATGTCCATGGGCGACGGTGACCACCTACCATCAGGTGGCTCGTCTATTCGTTTGTCGGCTACTAACGTTAAAAAAACAGTGCCTCTAAACATGTACGACTGTCATTTGTCTTACGCGGCAGCTCGACCCGGATTTATTCAAACGCCATTCGGTTTATTATAAATCCTAACTAACTGAACACATACAATCATTCCACACCGCTTGCTACCTGATGATTAGAATCGAGTAATGCGAAAGCTTCCCGATAGGAAATAGTTGTGGATACAATGCCTTTATCTAATTAAAGTGTGATAAACGCTTTGAGCATTTCGCCTTCAATTGTTGTTAGCAGGTAGATACTTTAGCGAACCGTTTCGGAGCTTGACAGTTGCCTTTGATAATTTGACACTTAGATAGAACAAGTAATAATACACAATGTGATTGAAATGTCAGTATAATTTTTACTCTTTTATATCATTGTTTCTAGGTAAGACGGCTTTAATTTAAGGGATATATAATAAAAGTATTCTGAAAACAATGAGAGACATTATGAATTTTCCTCAGACATGTCGATTTGATGTTGATTACGATAAAATTATGAATTATGCATAAACTTAATTCAGTAAAAGTAACCATCGACCTTACTAACCTTTGAAAGTGTGTACTTTAGAATTGGACATCACGTGCCAGAGTTGAGGGTCGCCGGATGAGGGTGCGAGTACTAAATGCTGTCCTGATGGAGCCAGCTGCAGCAGTCTGGCCCCGGCGCCGGGAGTCGATCCGGCCACAGAAACCACTCGGACCGTAGACGCTATCGGTGGCTGTAGCCTGGATCGGAAACAATATCATTATTATATATTTTTTAGGATGTATGCGGCTACATCTGTTTTTGGATTTTCGAACTCTAGTCAACTACTCCTGCTGAATGACGTATTCAGCTATGACGCGGTAACGTTCCTGTGGACGTTTGCAGTTCTCTATACCACCCGCTTATTCTATGATCTTTCTTCAAACTTCCACACTTTTCAGTCGCTTTGCAGCTGACCTCCGTAAATTAACTTACGAAATAAAATAAGCATTATATGTTCATTAACATATATTCGATTTGTGCGAGAGAATTGGTGGCACGTATGTCTAAAATAGGTATGTACATTCATCATACATTATGTAGGCGAATTGATGCAAAATAGTTAAACTTATTTATAACGATAGATTTCCGCAAAGCCTGATATTATAGCCATGTTCTTTAGTATCTTTTAAGATGAGCAAAGAATAAAAAATATCTATCTATCTTTACTGTTACATACAAAAGATAAGATAAAAAGAAAATTATGACGTTATTACTCTAAGTAGGATAAAAAGTATGTATGTCCAATGAGTATATTACAAAACAAATTAAAAGTTACCTTTGTAGACACCGAAAGGCGTTCATAAATTCTGTGCTTACCTTTACAAATACTTTTTTTAGGGTAAATAGAATTGAGTTTAGTTTTCTCTAACATACCTATCTAGAAAACTTTTGCATTTCGTAACATTAACTTAAAATACGTAAGAGACACGGGACCGTTTCACATTATCAATATAAGCACGACCATATTCACATTTGAGGATATTTCTCGAAAATTACGTCGCTTCAGCCAGTCACTGGCAGAAATGAACAAATGGAACATTTTACGAGTGAAAGCTGCTATTCATGTAACAATGGCTCTATTGAATTTCGTGTCAGTTGAAATGAAAAAATAGGTCCATTTTGAATCGTAACGTATGAGTTAGCATTCCTACTCTAAGTAGTATAATTTATTTTATTTAATTAACCGACAACGAGCATACGGAGCATACTAGGTAGTGTTCACTGCAGCCCATGGACATCTGAAACACAAAAGGATCGCCAACGCGTTGCCGGCCCAGACGAAAGTAAAAAACCCGCTTTTTACTGGCTCTTCGACATTGCACTCCGACGGAACATGTAAATACTTTTCACGACCAGAAGAAAAGTGTTCTAGAAGGAGGTTAGTAGTCACTAGCCGGGTGGGTAAAATACCCTATCGAAATACAGGTTCCCTGTTCCATCAATGTTGTAATTTGAAATTTTCATTTGCATTTTCCTAAACTATGCAGAACATATAATCCATATTTTTTATTCCTGAGCTCAGTAAATTAAGAAATTAACACATTTCGTATATTTTCATTGGTACCTTTAATTTAACTAAAAAAATACAAAAATAAATATATGTCTATGTGTCATAAGGATTGTGTCATATGACACAGCATTTCACATTTTTATTTTATAATTTTTCCCCAAAATTAATCCCTAATATCGTCATATTTTATTTACGACACAGGTCCAATGAACTATCTCTATATATGTAACAATTTTTAAGATTTTCCGTTTACTAGATTCAGCGAAACCAGTTTTCGTCTCATGCGAATGATCCTATAAGGATGCCATGTGTTAATAGCTGAAGGGGATCCTAAAAAGGAAAATCTTTGAAAACGCGTGTTATCTATATCATTGCTTGACCTGTACGAATAGCCATGTCGCGACGAAACGTATTGTAGAGAACTACATATGTGGTAACGAATGCATTTTGTGCCGCTAGCATGTTTCGTGCCAGATTTACGAGTATTACCGATGAACTGTTGGGTAGCATCTAGTAGATAATAAAATAGAATAATATTAACTTTTCCAGAACATTTATTATAATTGATCCGTCTGGTCTGGTGTAGTTTTCGTCAAGGATACGCCGTATTTGGTGAAGTAAACAGTTTATTAATATTTTGAAGTAGCTAGCCTAGTTTATTCTATGAATAAAGGGATAACACGGTGTCTTTCCGAGATTTTTACTAGCGACAGACTGCACGTCAAAACGGTCGTCAGACACAATGTTACCTATAGAAAAATAAAACTAAAAAAGAAAAATCTTTTAAATTTAGAGCGTCGCTAACATTTATCTTTGCCCGATTTATTCCTGTTTTTCATTTTAGTGGTTTCTTATACAACTAATTTGTAAATAGGAATTGATACGTCCACTCATGCTCATCGAGAAAGTTAATGAAGATTTTTTCTAGTAACGAACATTAATGAGACATAACTTTAGTTTCACTCAGTATAAATAAAGGAACTTTCAGTACAAATGCTAGATTTCATTAAGAAGAAAATTATATAAATAACAATGTTTACCAGTATAATAAAAAAAATATTTATGCGGCCGAATGATCAGTTTTGATATTATATACGCGAATAAACATAAATAAAAAATTCTGTGGCATTGCTACCAATGTAGTAATGTCTACTTTTTCTCTGTGGAAACGATTTCGGGCAAAAAAATTAGTATAACAGTATAACGTATAATTTTCAACCAAATTGATCACTGCCTTCTGTCATCCCTATGTTGACGTGCATTTAACAGTAGTTGTATAAGAACATATTGTTGTGGTTTTATTTACTACTAGCGTCCCTGCTCGACTTAATTTGGGTTGAAACATTAATTATACATTCACACACACATATATAGCTAATATCCGGCAGGAATAATGTACTTTTCAAATGGTAATTTTTTTTTTCAGATAGATGCGGTGGTTTCCATAATTACCTTCCGCATACACACAAACTCACAAAAGTCATTAGTAGATACGTATAACAAATAAATTCACACATTTTTTTAGAACAATAACATAAATTATAGTAAAAAAGTTCTAAATTTAGCGTTTATATATTATTTATAATTTGTTATATATGCGCATGTTTATGGAAAGAATATATATATATATAAAAGTTCATTGTCTATATATTTTCTATTCCGTCTTCTAAGCCTTCTTACTTAACGGACGCACAATTTTATATATGTATATGTATATACTAAAGATATATACTAAAGATTGCGTTCCTGTGGAGATACCGAAGTCCTCTACATAGCGCTGAGGAAGGTCACCGGGGGGGTTTAATGCGGTAAAAATCTCACATAACTCGGCGTCGCTCCCACAACAACGGGTACCTTTTGAAGGTTTCCCACTCGAAAACAAAAAAAAAGTACTACAGCGCATGTCTGTCTTAGGAACGACGCTGTTCGTAAATCCTTGCAACCTACGTACACGGGACCATATCGAGTCATCGAGCGAGAAACGTGTCTATTCTATTGATCGCATTAAACCCGCCTATATATGTATTAGATGACTCTCCCCAGCCATCGAAACGGCCACTTGTAACGCCTCGACCGACTCAAGTAGCACTAAGAACTCTTTCCGAGCTGTTAGTTTGTTTCCCCGGTCGTTATTTATAATCGACCTAAATAATGCTACATGGTAAGAAAAAAATATTTGCTTCTCTGTCTGAATGCAATAACCTCAAAACCGAAAATAAAGTGACAATGAGGCTTTAATTACTGTTTGTAAACTTAAAAATCCGGAAGCGAAGCGACGGCGGGTTACTAGTATTATCAATAAAACTTAAATATTCTTGTACAAAACACACTTTGGATTCAGTAGCAGATTCAAGTTATAACAGGTTGAAGACGGAAGAAGTATAATAACAAAAGTTTTTACGGCTGAAATCGGACCAGTGTCGCGCTGTTTACATAATGGTGAAATTTTTCTTTTTTTGGTTCGCTTGGCTACATTAACGACCTACTGCAAAACAAGGGTCTATCTTCGTGATCGAAAACCCTTCGGGCCACCACGCTGCTTCATTGTGGATTAGTGGTCTTAATTAATTGTAAATTAATTGGTACTTGTAAATTGCAAAGTTTCTGAGTCGTATATATACAGTCTATTCATCTGTTAAACTTATTATAACTCCGAAGCAAACGAAAAAGGAGTCAAATGGGTTTTTCACATTTTATACATTCATTTTTATATTCATATCTTAATATGTAATAAAATAATTTTATCGTATTTTTGTTTTTGTATGATGCAAAGTTAACAGTTATAAATTCCAACTAGCTTTGGACAGGTACATTAGCCTAACAAATTTAATTCATGATTGTCTTATAGGATATAAGACTTTACTTGATAAAAAAAAATTATTATCAAAATTATTTGAATGTAAAAAAACACTTTATTTTCATCTACCAGTCTTTCACGATTGTGTCATAAGATATTGCCTAATATTATAGATATGCCTAATATATAATAATAGGCATTTAATAAAAAAAAAATATTAAAAAATATATATATTTCTTGGTATTTCTTAACTGCTTAATTTAATTATACAACATTTACCAAATAATTCACATACTTCATTTCGCATCACATTGGCATACAATGTTTTTTGTTTTCATTGCATGACAGATAATACATATCTCGTCATTTTTTACTATAAATATTACCTAATAAGTTTTTGTAACATTACAAAATAAAATTGACAAATTCAAAGAACGTATTATTGAGGCCTCTATATTTTCTGCTCCAGAAATAAGCAAATCGGCAAACTGCCACTGTAAAGTATCCGAGCCGCGCCTCCGTCCTCATTCTTTGTTCACTTCACACGGCGCCGCCGCCTGCCCTTGTACATATATATAACATATATATATACCTTAGTTCGTGACTATAATGTCGGTACAAGTTTCGTGATGACACGGCCATTCCAGAACAAAAAATATAATGACAAGTATTTTATTGTAGGCTGGAAGGCGTCGACGACTATCTACAGGTAAATGTTTGAATAAATTCCGTCATTATTTTAACAAATTTTATCACGACATGATAATTCTAATTGACTACTAGTTTCTATTTTTTAGTATATACAATTCTCCCATGAATCTAATTATTAGATCAACAATGCTGATGGGCAGTCCATTTTACTTTCGAATTTATGATACTTTAACATCTTATTGGAGACAATAATTGGAAAGTGTCAATTGTCAAAAGTTTGTCCCCGCCACCGCAGTCTCACCGTGACCATGATCCATGTAACTGGGTGGAAATATAGGTAAAAAACATAAAAATCGCGAGACCCCGTTACAGTTAAATAATATAATGTCCGCGGTGATATAAGTTTAAAATCATAAATAACTAAAAAGGAAGAATTTATTGGTTAAGTTCGTATTGGAAAATCATAAATCCCAGATCTATGATCTTTGTTCACTGTAACTTTGTTAATTAAAAGAACAAAGCCAGAACTGTGATAGTTATTCGTTTTATATCTAATATTCAATTCAACTCACACTAAATATTTGTTTATAAATGTAAATATATAATCTTAAATTATTAAATTTTAAAATAATTTCAGATACAATGATAAGTATGATAACATCAAATGTCAATATAGTTGTTTCTTGAATGATGGAAGAGAGGAAGAATGTTGAATAGGTGCAGGAAGGGAATTCCATAGGTACATAGCGTAAAGCCAAGAAACATTTATTGTAAAAAGGGGTGAACTTATAGAAACGCTAAGGGCTAGGTTTACAGAAGAACGAATGGATTGGTCATGCAACAGATACAGTAAGCCGTTCTTTTAAGTAGGACGGAAAATAGGATTGAATACACAGTAGAAAGAATGGAGAATGTGAGTATTTCAGTGATGGCGAATTGGGAGCCACTGAGTTTCTTACGTAATTGTGAAACAAGGTCATATTTACGTAGTCCAAATATGAACCTTATCCAAACATCACAACATTATTTATTGATGATTAATAACTACATAGATAATCACTAAAAACAAAACTGCTTGAATATAAGTAAGTGCTGTCTATAATTATAAAAATAAAACCCCTTGTAAACTTCTTTAGTGTTTCGTCAATATAGGGAAATCCAGTCACCAAATGGTGACGCGCGTCGTAGTATTAATTTCCAATAGTGTTTTGAATAAACTTCGAATTAATTTTATTTATTCATTATATTCTATTAAAATTTTCACTACCCACAATTTC
Organism: Megathymus violae; assembly: GCA_003671415.1. Taxonomy (NCBI): domain Eukaryota; kingdom Metazoa; phylum Arthropoda; class Insecta; order Lepidoptera; family Hesperiidae; genus Megathymus; species Megathymus violae. Next base: position 3,671,533 of record PDGT01000015.1, on the reverse strand, counting down.
AAATCTCAATTTTTTTTAATAAGAACGAATATAGAATTGGTCCTGAAAGAAATGAAATGTGTAATTAACAAATGAGCAACAATCGCATCTGTCATGATACATACGTTCTAGAATGATATTGAATTACAATTTAATAAAACTGATATTATGATAGGTTATAGGTTATAATATAGGAAACATAACGTATTATAATTGCTTTTTAAAAACTGCATTCACCAATGCAGCACCATCTAGGGGATTAAAAGACTTATATTATATACCACAACCATATGACAATGTCTTATGGAACGCAAGCCAGTCATATTTAAACAATTTTTAAATGGATACGTCCTGTCGTTTTTTTGGATAAACATAGGCACCGAATATTTTTCCGAGATAAAAAGTATCCTACGTCCATTTCTAAAGAATAACCTATCTGTGTGCCAATTTTTATCATAATTTCTTTAGCCATTTTTTGCTATAAATATTTGCATAAATAAATAACTAACATTGTGTTTACAAATATTACAAAGCTACAAGAAAGGGGTAAATAAATTAACGAAATATAATAATATATCGAAATAAGTATTAGTTAAGCTAAAATGAAGCGCTCCTAACTCAATAGCAACGAAGGCATAGTCAGAATTTGCCTGAGTCAGAGGTTTAAGGACAGCATATTTCTTTTGAACTCCTGACATTAGTGTTCGGCAATAACCCTCTATCAATGGAACGTCGTGTGGGAGACGAGAAGATGAGATCTTATGATGGATTGCAAATACACCGAAGCTAGTAACTAAATTATATGGAACTAGAATGTCAAATTATAAATAGCAGGAACAGACATTCATGAAGCGATGTAATTTAATATCCATTGCGTTTTCAATTCCCTCAGCAATAATTTAGTAGGGTGCGAGGGGTCGTGGTTAAGCTACCGGTCTGTATTAAATTAATATTAAAGGTTGAACATAAATATAAAGGCTACGAAATATAATTTTTGGCCGTTGATATATTAATTGCCTCGAATTCTTTATGAGTATGTAGCAAGGTAATTATTTTATTTATTTGTAGTCCACGAGTATATAAATTATCTGACACGCCGTATACTGTCACAAGTAGAGTATATATAGTATTACTAAGCAATATAGTTTAGCAGATATTAAAGAAAATTAATTCAAAGTAGTTAATTCTGTAAACAAATCTAGGGTCAATCAATGAATCTTCAATCATTATCATTTTTACAGCCCATATTGTGTCCTCTCACAATGAGAATGGTTAAGGTTATATTGCACCACGTTGGCTAAGAGCGGGTTGGTAGACTTTTGAGAATATTATACAGAACTCTCAGGTGTGCAGAACTCCTCATCGTGTTTTCATTTATCGAAACAGATGATAATGAATTTGTAATACGCACATCATTTAAAAACTTCGAAGGTGCGTGCATGATTCAAGCGTTCATGTCCCGTGCGGGAGACCTACCTCTAAACGACTAGGTTACCACTGCTTCCGTTACCTTACCTTCGACGGTAAATGGCAACCTTTAAGACGCCCTTATTACAGCGTAATATTATAACTTATCTATCCTTGTAATTTTATTTAGATAAAATTAAATATTTTTGTTACCATCCATTGAGAGGCACGAGTAGAGGTTTGTCGTACCCGTCGCACCACGCCATGGCAGCTGTCACCAGAGTGGCGAGGACACCTCGACGAGCCACAGCTGGTCTTAGCCAGGCTATTATCTGTATAAACAACAATTTTATTCAGCTTTATCTGAACAATAATAATAAGTCTGGTTTAAAGTCTGATTGGAAGCCAAATTCAAATAAAAAACGGGTGAACTTCTTGGCAAGCAATGAATCGAAAAAGACCCTGGTGTCATGTCGATTCATGTACGACGATGATCAATTACCATTAAGTTCTTTCTTCTTTATTAATGTTTAGTAATTTGGATATGTAATTAATTGTATTTAGTTTTTTTCTTGTTATTTTTTGTCGTGTAATTATATGATTTAGAGAAGTGTGTAAATAGTAGATTATGTCACAAGAGACTAAAATAATATATTGAGGGCGAGAGCGATTGTTTGAATCCAGAGCGAAGCAAATTCTAGAGCAGAAACCTAAGCGTGGCGAGGGATTCTAGAATAGAATCAGAATCCTGAGCATGGCGAAGTTTTCTAGAGAAGAGTCCTAAGTACCTCGCTCGAGGTTAAAATAATTTTGGTACCGTGTGGCACACTCTGTTTTTCATCTCCCTCTATGAGAAATCTACAAAAGAGATGCTTTTAGTACTGACGAATATTTATAGAACTAACTTACAAATTAGAATTATGTTTAATATTTTGATAAAAGGTAATAAAAACGGATAAGCATTTCCCGCGTTTTTTTTTTATTTGGTTAACCATTGACGCGTCGGCCTGCAATTTTTTTTTCTACCGGCCAGGACGTTATGGAAGGGAATCGCGTTCAAATTTTTTTAAATTGTATTCCATATTCAAAACTCATTTCGTCACTGTTATTAAGTGTGCAGGAATTACCCATTTTGCTCGCACTTATCGAGGAACCCTTTGCCTCTTTTTGAATAGATGAGATGAAAAGAATATTTGTTTTCAAATTATGTTGCGCTGAAGAAAGCATTTATAAACATTTTTCCTTTTTTCATTGTTTATAAGTGGTCAGATACTATACAGAAACATACTAAATTAAATTGGAATTTGCTGATTAGAAAACGATGTAGTTTACTTCAGGTTATACCATTATAAAATGTTGCTTTTGATAAAAAAAAATATTCCTTTGGATTGCAAAATATTTTTTTATTATAATAAATTTAAATAAAGACATAGTTTTAAAGTATTACTTCAATCAATAAATAAAATAGTCAAGCGCCATAAATGTATTTGTACGATATTTAATGACATTGTATTTAATTTAATTGCATTTAATCAATTAAATTTTTAACGCCTTTACGGTTTGCCTGATGCTCTTTGGTTGAGTTAAGTTTATTACCTCAAATGAAGCGTTAGTAGTATTTAGGTAATTCGACCTTTTTTTTTAAATCACTTCGTTCGATTTGTGTCTTGAAGTCTTTTTTTTTGTTAAAATATTTATTTATGTAATTGTACTTATGTAATGTAATTATTAAAATATTTACTTATGTAATATTTAATTAATAAATTGCATCCGTGCGAAATTAAGGCGGGTCCTTGCTTAAATCAACATAAGAAAGTTTACCAATTTTATTTCATTATTAATAAAAGACTGCATAAGGTGTGAAAGTCGAGGTCGTAAATTAATTTTATTGCTCATTAATATAATTATTAATATAAAATAGTTGATTGAATTTATCTAAATCGGACATTGAAGGAGATTGCCCTTTAGGGGCACGTGTACCTATTATCTAACTAAAGATTATCTCAACCGGAAAACGGAAACCTATCTAAAATAAACATTCTTCTTTCCTCTTTAGAAATATCGCATGAGAAAGCTAGATCGATTGGCCAAACATAATCTGCCATCAAGTAGCCAGATATTGGCAGCCTATACAATACATCTACGTGTTATTAATATCGCTGCACAGATACAAGTTCCACTGAACTGTTTATTGGTTTTCATTTAATTTACGTTCCGCATAAACAAAGTATAAAAAGCCCATTACCAAAGTTTTACAGCCTTTGTTTGACACTCGCCGATAAAAACCCATAATAACGGCATAATGGCGAACATTGATTGACATTAGCTGGCCAAGTTTGCCTACACCGTGTAACAGCTTGAGCCGATGGTTTAATAATGTTTTATCGCCAATAAAAGTTTGTTGAGACATGAACAAAGCGTTACATGCATTTTAAGGAATTAATACAAGATATGAGCGCATTATGTAAACTATTACATTACGTATGGAAGATGTCCGTTAAACAGCACCGTGAAGAAACTGATGTTATCATGGCATACGGGTGTATGATCTAAGTATAAACATTCATATTGAAGTATATTTATGTGTTAATTTGTTTATCCGTATTACATGTGCACGCTGAAATCCACTGTTACGTTTCCCCAGTCGTAGTTTTGCACAAGGAAAATGTTAAGAAATAAGCAGAAACATCGTTGATTCCATTAAGTTATATATTATATAATATGATATTCCATTGTAAACATAAACGAATAAATTTTAGTGTGTGTAATACAAATAATAATAGGTAGGACTATTCACTATTAATCTGACAACGAAACATACCATTTTATTTTAAATTATTGTGTTTGTGTTTTTATTGTCCGGAATAAGCCTCGAAATAATAAGATAGAATTATCATTCAACAATGTCGATAATTCAAAGAAATTTTAAGCTACGAAGCTGTAAGTGTACCTATAGTTAGGGGCATTACTTTGTGGCAAATTCTACCTCAATCCTAAAGTTTGAAAATCAAGTTAAACATATGTAAAATTCTTATATAAAAACCATTACATCGTATTTACCAGAACTTCGGCCGTACAGTATGAAATACATCTGAACAATCTTACAAGGTTATTGCTATCGTAATGCTTGTAACTACAGTATCATCACAAGTGATTATAAGCGCACATAAATAATTATACTGTCTGTCACCGAATCTTTTTAATTGAGGCTATTACAATTATCTTGTTACTTGGCGTTTTGAAATGGTTTTGTAACGGTACCGAGTTTTATTTTATGGACATCGAAATTATGACCATGATTTTTATTGGTATAAAAGTAACTCGATGTAAATGGGGATGTGGCATTGTTAGCATCCCCAACATTTAATACCTTAGTGTTGTAAATATGGTAACATTCCTTCCTTTTCTGTTTTCTATTCGTTCGCTTGTGCTCTCGGTTGTTTAACGTTAAAATTTGATGTATCTTTCAAAGGCGTGCACTAGAAGTATAGTACTGAAAGTTTCGATTTGTGTTGCATTGTGACCACCACCAGCACAATACAGTCCACTACCTCAAGATACACACACATAACTAATTCAAGAAGCTTATTTAATCCAAATAATAAATGTACTGCTACTTTTGCGATTGCCTTATCTATAAGTTTAAATGAATTCTACACTATTCGTATTAAAAGTTTGTCTGAAACAATTTGTGAATTACGGAAATTTACAAAGTTTACAATATCATCTAGTATACGAGTAGTATGTGTTTACTTACTTGGGCTCCCAACTGCATGGGGTCTCTGGTGAGAATATCGCTAGCCTTCCTTACTGCTCCATACACCAGCTCAACGTCTCGGTCCAAGATGTAGCACCGAACATGCTCCAATATGCACCGTAGGTACGATATTGTTACAGTTTGGACCTGCACAGAAAACTTCGTAAATGAAATATGGTACATGCATGTTATGGTGCAAGCGATGTACAATTATTTTCCTCTATGCTACGTGCGCCCTTATCCCAATGAGATTGATTCCTGACCACATGTGGTCACATTTGCGGCCTCGGTAAGGCAGAAGTTGGACGTTGTCACAAGTGGTTACGCTTTATGGGAAAAACAAAAGAAACTTTAACTTTCCTCCAACGACATTTCTACAGAGCATTATGCAAGGGAGGCTATGGTACGTACGAAATCCTGGATACTGCTCTAGGAACACTTATATTACTAAGAACATCCAACAGAGGTGGGGCACAATTTGAAGAACAAAAAAAGAATATATGCCGACTATCCATAACGCCGTGAGCTAACGCGTTTTTAGGTGATATGTCTTCACTACTACTAAGCATGAAAAATGCTCTGCTCGTGGTAAAAGGCACTGGACGGGAGAGTCTGCTACAATAATGTTACGGCAGTATATGAAAGGAAGGCCTAAGCCGTTATAACTCCATATAACAAGCCAGGAATAATAAAGAAGACCTTGTGGAGTTCTCGACGAGTACTACATAAGGTAAAATAAGGTGCAAATCCTTATATTCTATGTGAATCAAACAAAGAAACGCAGAAAAAATTAGATATATTAATACATGTAACCGAAAGAATAAAAATAAAGGATTCACAGTTTTCTGGAGTGTACTTTAATAGCTAAATTGTGTAGAGCACTCGTATAACACATAATACCTCTCGCAAATAAACTTTGTAGTAGGTACTGTTTCTACCATTAGAATGACAAATTACTTACGTTGGAACTACTAGGCATGTTTATTTTCTATATTTTTATAGTGTTATGTCTTGCGACATATTGTGGTGGGTAAAGGAGCCAATATCGAATAAATTCTTATGTTCTAGAAAAGGCCTATTTATAAAGTCATTTAAAAAACGTGTTTTAACATAATATTTAAAAGATGTGCTGAGGAGTTTCTTTCGCCGTTTCTTCTCCTGATTGTTAAAGCACCTTTTCGAAACGGTGGTAGAAGCAAAAAATGACGTTCATAAGTGTATTTACTGAATACCTATATGATTAAATGATTTTGAATTTGAATTAAAGAGAAGAAATGACGAAATAATTTCTCAGGGCATATTTTAAGTCAACATAATTAAGTTTTGCCCTTGCGAAATCGGTTATGGCACTATTATTTCCAGCCGTCCTTGTCATTGTTCTATTTTCCTATACCATAATCCTTATACCATAATAATATTCTTTATCTACGATCTAAGCTTCAACACATCATTCTAAGACCCAATAAATAAAACATGTATCAATTTTGGAACCTTATTATAAAAACGAACATTGTACCCCATAAAAGAACGTAATTTTTGCTCACATAGACTCACGTGACCTTAATCTATATGTCGGAGATGGTCATTAGTATAGACGTGAAACGAAACTCACCACGATATCCGAGTGATGGCAGCACCGCCGCGATGACGTCGATACTCGGCTAACATCGTGCTACAACAGAGCCTAGCTAGTGGAATGACGCAGGATGGAGCCACAGCATAGAGTAACTTATATATAGGAGCCACAGTTTACATTCTGCGGTCGATGTGATCGGTTCCTCCGCACTGGGAACTGTTACTTGTTTCTTTTGCCCGGTGTTTGTTAATAATTAATTAAAAGTGTTAAACGATTATACGCCCACGCTATGTTCGACAATGCTGCTAAAACTACTGACGTTGCCGACATATATATAGCTGTAATTGCTCTTTTATACAAATACTGAATCAAATTGAATTAAAAACATATATACATATGTATAAGTGTTCAGTAGCACTAAATGAATAAAGAAATTTGAATTAAATGAAAACTTTTAACTGTGACGCTGCTAGAAACACAAAATAGAAGAATAATAAATTAGGGATACAACTCAAATAGATCACCAGTTTAGACAACGGTGTTCATTGAAGTGCCGGGAACCGGGAGTATATCGTGTTTCTTACGGCAGAGATCTCATTAATTTTTTGTATCGTGCATAAATAAGGTTAAGAGCGTTGTAATTTGATGACGACATACATTCATTGGGTATATTGAGCGTACAGCTAATAGGTAAATATATCAAAACGAACTAGTTTCAATATACTACGGAGTTAAATAAGGATATCCATTACCCATACCCAAGGAGGGCATTAGAAATTATATTTTGGCGAAACTGAAATATTATACAACTAATTTTCGTAGTTCAATGACACAAATTATACAACGTAAATTATCCATTATTCGTGTCAGAAATTGAATTGAAAATAGAATAAAAAAGTATAGAATACTTGAGTGGCTACAATGACAGATACTTACCTAGATTTTCAAAAGCGAAATAGTTCGTGAAGCATAGAAGTAATTACTTAAAATTTTTCATACGCCTATAAATCTACAACAAGACGCTAAACAAAAAGCGTTGCCCTAATCCATTTTTTCATCACAAAAGATGGTGCTTTTTTGAGGCTACAATATTTTACATAAACGTTCCATTCATTTCTCTTTGTTTGGTAGCAACCTCTTAGACCGCGCCATTTTTCATTAACGTAAAATGAAAACGGCAAAAGTGGCTATTCCGAAGTGTTCGTTTCATTTTTTTATTAAGACTTTTCTAAATATGATTCTCTTGAATTATGTTATTATTTCTACATCTTAAAGACTCTAAAATGTTATTTAATAACATTAGGTACGTATTGAAAGAATAAGTATACAAGACTTTATGTAAGATGTGCCAAACGAGTTGTGTAGGGGCAGTAATCATGGCCAGGTTTCGAAAGTTCTTAGTTTGCTTCAACGAGGCTAATAATAGCCAATTAACCATAAGGACCGGGAGAAAGAGATTAAAGTGCTCTCCGCACTTCAGATGCGCTAATTATTCATTTCAAACTAGCCCCGTCCAATACGAGGCATCCAATTCCTCATCGAACCCATTGTTGCTTGAATGGATTGATATTTAATTAGTACACATAATAAAAAGTAAATATTTAAAATATAACTGTGTAGTCTACAAAATTGTGCAAAACATTGGGTGCCCGTAACTCACAGCAGCCAACAAGAAGTCAAAGTTGCAGACGGTCAAATCTTTCAGCTTAGAAAAGTCGCCGGCGAGCAATAGGTGGAGCCAGGACTCCTCCACGTGACGCTGCGTGAATGCTGCGGCCGTTCTACTCGCCGAATGGAACGGCGTGGAGTCTAGCAGCGCATCATCATCGTCCACGCAACCTAGTAGGATTCAATGACACGAGATATGAACGTGCAAGAAGAAAAAATAACTTTCACTTAGACCCTAAATCTGTTGTCATTACTTTTTATAACTTATAGTGGTATGAGAGTGATGATTCTAAAATTAAGCACAGAAGTTTAAGTCAATTATAAACAGTAAAATCAACCTTATAAAAATTACAAAATATCAGTAGATATTTTATTGGTTTAAAGTACAGTAAGATAATAATGAATAAACACGATATGGTTAATAAAGGAATAAAACATGTGGAAACATTTCTCACTGAAATTTTAAGGCAATGCATATTTCGGAACATAATATTCTTCTATCTCCACTTCCATAAAGTTGTATACATAAAAGGGTATGCTAACAAGATGTACAACAAACACTCTTCATCAACAAACAAAGTCGACTTTGCTCGACCATGCGTCAGTGAGAACCATAGAAGCTGATATTGCTGGAGTAATAAGTAAGTGTAAGCTACTATTAATACCAGTATAACGTATGAAAAGATGTATTATAAATATAGTTGAATTTGAACTGCTGATTATTACGAATACATGACATAACACTAATAATAAAACTGTAACGTAGTCTGATCTGTATAAGAAATATTTTATGCAAATTTTAATCTCAAAAAAGTCTACCTACTTTGTTATCGATATAGAGGTCAAAATATTTTTGTTGAATATTTGTTTGTTCGTCTATCTGAGAAATTATCACATTGACCCACCGTAAATCATTTGGATGAGACTTGACATTTTAGTAGCTTATATTATGAGTCATGTTCTAGGATAGGTACTTTTAAACCCGGAAAATGGATCTGTTTCAGCGGAATACAAAATAAAAGTTAATATGGAAATTCTATTAAGAGGGCTGTAATAAAATTTGGACTGAGTGAGTAAGGCTATTATTATATTTGAAATATTTTTAAGAAACTATAAAAACCCATTCCAGAAACACTGCGGATTCAATTTCTAAACAAGTTGCGAGTATCTTATAAACGTTATAAAGGGTGAAATAAGACCTGGTTCCTGAGCTTCCGAAGTATCAGTATCATCAGTCTCGTTCAAGAAGTGTGTGAAGTGTAGCGCGGCGAGGTCGGAGTGCGCGTCTCTTAGCGCGCTTTGCACGCGAACGTATCGTCGCCGCGCGCGTGCACTCGCGGCCGCCGCCCGCCACCGCCACGTGCTCCGACCAGATACAACATTCTCGGAGATAAGGTTTTCTAAAATATTTTTACTGAACTGAGTTAAGAGTTTTATAATTTATAAAGTTAGTAGCTTGAATTCTGAGTTATCTAGTTATTGTTATTAAATGTTATAAAAAAAAAAGTATAATAACTCCTGTTTGTAACAACGATGTCTGTAACATAGTATGAATGAAGGAGCATAAAGGTGACTGCGTTATTTAAGAAGTTGTAAAATATTTATTAGGTATTATTGTAAAATCATCCTTAAGGTTTGAATGTAACTTAATTCCATGAATAAAATTATCTTTTATGTACATTTCAAATTAATAATATTAACTAGCAAAGTGTATTGTAACCAATATCTCAATAGATGAAACATCGTGCAATAAAAATGTATGCTAAGTATATAATAATATCTATATAATGCATTTAATATGAACGTACATTTAAAGATATCAAAGAGGCAATAAAATTAACGATATTGAAATATATAAGGATTACAAAATATACTAAAATAAAGGTGATCCCAATAATCCCTTATGCGGGTCAAACATTTTATCCGTCCATAAAATTTTAGTGATCCCTTCTCGGCCCTCTTAAATATTGGACATAGCATGTTGTTGCCTAAACGTTCAATAAATTTACATCGTATACATCGGTATTTATCCATATTTCACAGGAAATTACAATATAGGTACTACGAAGAAGTTGCTACCATAACGGAGAAATATATAAGATAAAATTAAACTTTGTTATAGATCACCCATAAATAATACATGTTTACCAGATAACGTACTCATCATATATTTAGCAACGCATATAGAGGAAAAGTTGAAGTTGGCGTCCTTCAGTGTAATCACAGCTTCGCTGTTGCTCGTAGGCATCAAAAGTTCCAACAACTCGAGTTCCGTGAGACCAAACTCCGAACAAGTTATATAACCTGTAATACAATGAACGAACTTGCAATGTGCTCTTTGATTTAAAACTACATAGATGTTGTGAACATGCAAATATTTACCAGCCAATTTGCTGAATGCTTTAGATCCGAATACAATTTCTAAGTTATCAAAGGCACCGTCTATAAAGTCTCCATAACTGTTGTTGTCTTGCGTCTCCTCTATCGCGTCTAGCAAATAGTAACAATTCTGAGATTTGAACTTCTCCTTTTGTGCCGGAGTCAACTGCAGTTGGTCCAAGCTGACGGCACTTGTACAAACAAGAAATACGTTTTTGGGTAAAGACATCGGCAACCAAGACAACCCTGTTACTATATCACACTCCAGAGGATTAACACGATGAACGTTGTCGATGAATATCAACAGTATCTCATTTTCCATATCCTCGCATCTTTTGAGCAAACTTTGAAACCAATTATTTATATACAGCGGATCAAAGCTTGCATCTTTTGGCAAATAGCCTTCAGGAATGTTCAAAATTATTGATATTTGCTGGCACATAACTCTGAGTAACTCCAAATTGTAGGCCGATCGTGGTGTAGAAGCTGAGAATCTGATTATCCTTAAAACGGGTTTCGGAAAAACCTCTTCACATTTAAAGTAGAGATGCGTTAATAGAGTACTTTTTCCAGAAGCGTCGGGTCCGTATATCAAAATTGGGGGATGTCTTGAACAAGTTTCGTAATTCATTAGGGCGTCATTCAATATAGTCTTAGCCACGTCTTCGATTTGCTTAACGGTAACCTTATAGAGGCGATTATGTTCTATACATATTCTAAGATGAGTAATATGCTCCAAAAATACCTCCTGCAAAGAAATAGAATGTATTTTATCAGTACTAACAAAGATAGAATTGTTTTCGAGACGACCGAAGACTCGCCTGCTGAGCGACGAGTCCTTAGTTCGATTTCCGACCGGGGCAGACATTTATGTGACAGGTTCATTGTTCTCGAGTAATGAGTGTTTGTTATGTCACATTTGTGACATAATGTGAATGTTCATGCAACCGGTGACACGGAATCCTAGTGGGGGGGTGTGAGTGTGTAAGTAAACGTTTAAAAAAACTAAAATTTATCAAAAAGAGAAATTAGCTTAAAGAACACTAAAAACCAAAAAAAAAATAAGAATCAACAGTTACGTGAAACATAAATAGAAATTTGATAATACTTTTTATCAGGCAATATTAAAAATTGATAATTTGTCAATAAATTAGCCACATTACTTTATTAATTTATTTATTATTACACAAAGGAGACAATAAAAAAGATGGCTAAAAGCTGGCATTTTTACTGAAGCATTGTTTAGTATTAACGTGTAATACAATACTATGGTACCTGAACAGTCTTTTTTCTTCCTTTTCCTTGATCTGGCTCTGTGCTAACACTGTCGTCGACCAGCGAACTCACAACAGCTTGCACGCGTTCCCGAAATGGCGACAGTTTTTCCTCATTATCAGACCCGTCCGTTCTAGAAGAATCGGCTGACGTAGTTCTAAATTAAATATTACGCTTGTTACTACATGTGAAACTTCTAAATGTAGTATAATATTAGTAACGAAAACATAATACAATGTAACTTACTCTAGCCTTATAATGTGACCTTCAGGTAGTGAATTTTCTAATTTCTTGTGTAGTTTATGTAATCTAGAATGTGCTAGCGATACTAATTTCGAATCATCCGGTTCTAGATCAGAAATGTCTCTGTAAACAGCTAGCATGCCTTTGGAATGTTTCCCAGTGGATAGAAGTTCTGAAACAAAATGAAACTTATGTTTTTCACTACAAAAAATACTAAGGTACCATCAAAAGTGTTTTCTAGAAATTAAACCAATGGATAAAAGTTAACAGGCGTTTTTTTTGTCCAAACCAATAAGTTGCAGATGCTTTAGATGTCACGAATGTTAATATGTTTATGGGAGGCAACGACCACTTACCGTTAACTCACATCTGCCTATTCGCCGACTGCTGTCATCAATAAATAATGAGGATTTGTAAGAATCTTTCATTTTTATTCCATTATAATCAGTAATAAGAATAAGCAGCAGCAGAAAAAGAGCTATAGATTTGTCTACCAAACTAAATATTAATAAAAATAATTCTAGTTTTAATTAACAAGTATCGCTATTCGGTACAACAAAGGTCGGTAATGTCTGAACGACTCACGGCTTGTTTTGAAATTGGAGTACTTAGATTTTATTTCTACAGCAGTAGCAACTGATATTGACAGTGAAATTTATACATTTATTTTACAGTTGAAAGTCACATAGATTGTTATACTATAGACAAAGCAATCAAGAATTGATTTTTTCTTGTTAATAAATTGATTAAGAACAATTAATGAAGGACCAAAGAATGTAAAAACCTTTAAGTGTACATCCGCTTTCTGTATTAGGTACTACGGCATTAAGTGAGTTAGTTAATACTGGTGAAAACCAATCAGTGTTAATAGGGTACAGTGGGTGATTCTTAATTAATAAGGAATTATTAGTCACAAATAGATAGTTCTTACCTAAAGCTAATTCACATTGAATTTCAATAGGGCTTCGTAATAGATCAGCAACGTTCACACCATCTGGTAAAATGTTAAGAACTAATGCGTTGAATGCTTTCTGTATGGTAGCAAGTCGATTTCTTTGTTCTTCTCTTTCAAGCAAATCATTGAACCTGGTAAAATATTTTTAACTGTAAGTATAGTTCAATATAAAAAAAATCTCAATAACCAGAGTAACTTAAGACTTAAGTCCAATACTTTATAAACTCATGTACTAATACTAATATCCTATTTTAAACTGAATGGAGTGTGCAATCTTTTTGAGAATACTTACAGGTATTTATAAGAACATCGACCATTCAAGTGAACATAAGTAATATTTTTTTATGGTGATAACCAACAAACGAGCAGACAAGCCACTTGATGGTAAGTGGTCACCGTCGCCCATCAACATCAGAAAGATCAAAGGTATCACTGATGCGTTGTCAGCCATGAAATTAGAAGCAGGTAAGAAAGACAGTACTGGCAGATGAAGATATTCCAGATAATAGACATTAGAGATAACTGATGACCCGGTAGCCAACATTGTAGTGAACTTGCCTGCGGAGTAAGGGTTCCTGGGTTAAATTGCGGCAACGAAGACATTTATATGATAAATAATGTTTGTTTTCGGGTTGTCGATATTTGTAGTGGTGCATTTGTGTACGTCTTGCCACCCGCAACACAGGTTATGCTGGAGCGGGAATGTGCTTGTGTGAACTTTTATTGATTAATAAATTTTTTTACGTTTCAATTTGTAATAATTGCTCCGGCACACAACCACTCGGACTAGAGATGGAAGTAAATTAGATATTATACGAAATCATTCCTTTTTATAAGTTTCCTCAGTTGGCTGTCTTTCGTCTTCGTAATAAAAAAGACTTGTAGAATCCTCTCCCAGGTATATGTCAATATTTATGAACGTGAAGGAAGCCCTTGTTCCTTTCCTATATATATTACTTATTTTACGATCCCATTGAGTAATCGTATCTCGTTTCAGGGAAATGATCCTAAATGTCATGTTGCAAATAGAGGGTCGAAGAAGACGAATAATGAGTGTTCATGAAAAATGTTACGGGTAAACCGAAATGAGAAAAGAAATAAGGTTTTATTAAAAGCAAAGAATTTTTATCCCAACGAATAATTACACAGATGGGAGGTACAATTTCTGGAATTCTCGGTTTCAAGTGACTAATTTCGGTAATTTTGAAGGTCTGGCGTTGTATGAGGAGATAAAAAGTAATAACTTTGTTTATGTATGATGTAGCTGGGTAATAATAATATATGAAATATTTGATAATTAAACATTTTACGACACAGTAGAGATACCAAATGTCTTTGGTACACACTTGAAATTGCCTTGCTTGAGGCTACCAATCGACGATAGAGACAAACGCAACTGCAACGGAAGTATCTATTGTGTATTTGATCAACGAAGTAGAGGTATTATAAACATAATGACAAAATGGCTGAACTTTCAGTTAGTATACAAAATCTAGTTAGATATTTCGTTGAGTTACCACGTAGTATATTGTACATACCTAAACATATTCATTGATTATAAAAATCCCTCCCGCGGGAAAGCTTTGAATCATACTTTTGAATTCGTAGATAAAAAACCGAGTTGGATTTCAAATTACTAAAGCTTAGCTTTTATTTATTTATTCACAAAGTCGACTCCTTACATTGGCCTCAACAAACCTGGGTAACGTTACGTTACGGTTTGTCACTAGCGAGTAGAAATGATATTGTAATGTGATATTTTATTGACTTTGCGTTATCAATCGTATAAACTGTCAAATTGTGTTGTCACTATAAAATTCGTGAGAAATGGGTGTAGTATAAAGTATAGAGATAGGTATAACATATTTAATTTTTATTTAGTTCATCATTACTTAGAGACCATAAAGCTGGAACATCTTATTCGTCGGACATATTCACATTATAAGACCCGCCGCCACGCGGCCAGCTTGGTGCGACAGCAAAGTATAGAAGAATCTAATATAGGATATAAGGATAATCTATAAATTACAAAATGATGTTACTGATATATGAAGGACATTAAATCCATACCATCTAGAATCGTCCTCAAGATGGTAGCTGTTGTCATCGTGGAGCTTGTAGCACGCGCGGACGAGGTCAGCCTGCGGTGTGTTAACTTTGACCAGCTTTTCAAAGATGTCGGCCTCGATTTTGAAAGGAAGAACGGGTTGATATGTTGATGCGTCTCCGCCGATAAAGCACTGAGCAAAATAAAAATTTCTGTAGTTTTCATTTTTAAGTAGGAAAAAAAAACAAATTGTCTATATTGTCTACTAGGCATTCTTAGTTACGACTGATGGATTGAAACCTAACATATTAAAAGATGGCAGATGTAGGTCATTTAACGTCCAGCGAGGTGACCGACTAACAATTATATGCAAAAAATAAAAAATAGACACATAAAAATGGTTTCACTAAATATCGGTTCCACGGAGAATAAATAATAAATTATTGTATATTCTATATCCAACTATATTTCACTTAGAATGTTATGAAACGGCTCGCAGCCAATACGATTTAAAATTTTGACCGCTTGGATTATTACCGTTAGGTTATTACAATTAATGATTTGGAGTAGGTACTAAAAACACCACAAATTCAAATATACTTTATATATCAAGTTTATGATGCCTTTCTATTCAGAGTAGAATAACGTTTCAATTTTGAAATGAATGTAAGTAATATTTTAATGTACCAGATTGAAATATAAGCAAATGTATTTCCTATATTTAATGCAACGTAATGGTATTGACCATATTAGAATATGTTTTGTTATGTAACGGGTACTCACGATACGTTTTATTTTTTGCCAATATTTCGACCCAGTTGTGTGGATCGTGGTCACGGCGAAACATTGGCAATAAGCAACTGGGTCGAAATATTGGCAATAGATGAAACGTGATACCCGTTACATAATAAAATGTATAAATTCCGCGATGACATTTATTTAAAATCGTATATTAGAATACGTGTCATCGCTTCAATGAATAAGAAGGAAATTTGTGTCATCGAAGATTACCAATGAACCTACTTGAAACGGATCCTCAAGAGTCATAACTGTCATGGCCTTCAAATATTGCCGTAAATTGGTGGCGTTCTACATGAGTCATTAAAATTCATATCGACACTTAAACAGTTTTAACTCCCGGGAGAAAAAAAAAACCACAAACTTAATTCAGGACTAGAATAATAAAAATGTGTAGTGATGGTATGACCTAATTAGCGACGTAATTTTTTTTTCCTACGTATATATAATAATATTATGAGAAGTGAGTGCCAATTTTGTAAGTGTGTATATGCGGAAAGTAATCTCCGAAACCATGGCCCTTATTGGAAAAAAATCTTATATTATTTAAAAGGTACATTATAGCTGATGATCATCTATACTAATGAATAAAATTGGAGTGTCTGTTTGTAATATTAAAATAACCGCTTTTTACTACATGCATGTGAATGTATATGGGTCATTGTCAAATTTTGCGCAGGTAATCGTTACTAAAAATGATAAACTTACAAAAATATAAAAATACTCAGACTTGAATTTTCTTAGTATGTATGCTTGTTAAAATAATTGAATTTTGTCTGTTACACTTGGCCGCGATGTTTAACTAATAATTTATTATTTATTTCAGATTTTGTGGGTTACGGTGTAAAAAATTACAACTCTGTTATCATAACGTTTTAATTTTTATTATGAAATTAAACAATTCCGTCCAAAATATTTTTCTATTTATGTTAATTACAGTCTTTTATTTTATATTCACAATGACAATCACCACATGCTGATTGCATACTTGGCTCACAATAATCTCGTTATGATTTGAGGTTGGTATAATTTTGTTTTTAAACAAAGCAATAGCTAAATATTGGATATTAATATGAATTCGACACAAAGATGTATCTCATGCCGCAACAGTTGGAAGCGAATCATAGAACGGTCTATATCGTGCAAAAGTTTTGTAGCTACACCTCAAGGTAAGATTTTCACGTTTAAAAGATAGATAAAGGTTCTTCATATTGTCAAGTAAGTAGCGCTTCTGCATTTTATTTTTCCTCAGAGTAGGCTAAGTGGTTTCTTTTTTTTCCAGCAAACGCTATTGATATATATGTCGTCACGTTAAAAAAATTCCTTAATTTTGATAATCAAAACCTTGTTCTTAAGCAAAGGCTGTTTTTGACGTATGTAACCTTGGTTCACAGCAAGACATTCATCAGTCATTTGTGTTTTTGGCTAGAACATTTAACAGCCTTCTCTTCAAATATCTTCTGAATAGCACATTTCTCTTTCAGATTTTTTACATTTTGGTATCGTTTTTTAATAGCGTTTGATAACATCTCATATTTCAGTTGATTTGCTTTACTACCATCTTCAATTTTAAATTTCTTCCGTTTTTCTCTATTGTATCATTTTTTCCTGTTTTCTTATCTCTTGTTTTTATTGCTTCTAATTAAATTTTATGTAATCTCTAAACAACTTCGATCTGTTTCCTTTTACTAATTTCCTGCCGCGAGAAGATGCTAACGTGATGGAGTTATTAGGTAAATTAGAGTATTTTCACGGGAAAGAGACAGCCGAAGCGTAGAAAAACGACAATCAGCATTTTAATAATATGGAATTTGACCTGAAGGGGCTGGACTATTTTAACGAAAAGGCGATGACTCTGGGGTGTGCATAACAATACAGAGAGCTAACGCTCTGATCTTATCTTTCCGTCTAGCATTTGCAGATCGACATTTCTTTTTTATTTCTCAATGTTCACGTGTTGTCAAATCTCGTACTAAGCGTTTGTTTGCATAGTATCTCTCTCGGTCTTTTCTTTTAGATTCTGCTTCCTTTTCGGGATTATTTTTACGCCGTTCTCAGTATCGTCGCTGCTTCTCAGATGGCATGAGAGGCATCTCGAAATCGCAAAGAAACTTACAGTATCCTGTAACATTGTTTTGTAAGTTTAATAAAATATACACATTTTATATATACTTGCGAAGCTTATAAATTCTAGAAAAATCGATTTTACGAAAAATATTGCATAAAATAAGTGACAGTTAAAGAATACAGGTGTATTCTCAACTCTGTTACTTTCTTAACAACTCTGTTACTACGCGCCGGTAACAGAATTGCTCAGTAACAGAATAGTAAATATTACGTTCTATAACACATAATTCTGAAAATAAAGCGTAAAGTACACTTTTTCTTTCATATTTAGAATACTTGCCCCTTTGACAACATACTGAACCTAAAATAATGAAAAATACGTTGATTTACTTACGTAAATAGGTGGGTAGCATAGGAGATGCACAATAAAAATACGCAGCCTCTTCAACGCCTCGCGTTCAACTGACACCTCCTATACTCCTCCTTCCGATCTACCGATCAAACAGGGTTAATACAGATATCTCGTCCAAACTAGTACAAATTCTAAACAGCGCCACCTCTATTTTAAATTGTGATTTACTCAGTAACATAATATTCCAAACAATTGCACGTAGTACGCGGGACAAAGTTTAAAAAAATAGTTATTAAGTAAATTTTGATACTTACCGCTTTTAAGACATATTTTATAAATATTAACAATACTCTGTTTATAGTAATAATTAATTAAAGGTAGGTTCACCTAGTATAAAATGAAATTATTTGATCTTTATTACAACGGAGTCCTAGCAGGGACACATAGAGTTTGGAAGGAAAACCATTCTGTTACCAAAAAAGTCCACAATGTTACTTTAAAAAAAAACTAAAAATAAAAAAAAGTCTTTATTTTAGTAACCAACGTTTATTAATGTGATGTATTTTGTATTTATTGTAAAATTTGTAAGAGGTTAAGTGATTATTACTAATAAAAAAATTATAAAATTGAGGGACTTGTTTACCTGCGCGAAATTTGACAATGAGCCATATACGGTACATATACCAAAATAACATTTTTTACAATTTTTGTCTGTTCTGTCTGTCTGTTTGTCCCGGCTAATCTCCGAATCGGCTGGACCGATTTCGACGGGACTTTCACTAGCAGGTAGCTGATGTAATAAGGAGTAACTTAGGCTACTTTCATTTCTACTGAATAACCTTTTGTTAAGTTCCACGCGGACGAAGTCGCAGGCACAACTAGTAAGCTATATTTCAAGTGTATATACAATAATAATTTATTGATCGCGAATGATGAGAAGACGGGCTGTTAGTAGAATATTAGCTATAGCGGTAGATTGCGAGCCAATAACAATCAAATAGTACACGTCAAAACTACGTCTTTATTTACGTCTATTTATAAAAATGATTGGGGAAATGATTGTGATAAAATACGATTTCAGGCTGTCGCTAAAAATTACTCTCTGAGAACGCTGGTCGACAGCCAAAATATGTGACAAAAACTGTCTTGTACGACAGTTTAATTTTCTGCAAGTTTAATTCTCTCTGTTTGTAAAAGATATTCTTTGGTTATATATATTTCGATAAACAGCCAGTTAGGCATACTTACAAGAAAGTATCCGGCCTTAGAAGTCTGGTTGCAGCAACGTATCTCATCGAGGTAGTACCGCAGCAAAGCAGGATTGCTCTCATCGCCTCCGTCCGTCCCGTAGTGCATGTCCACGAATTCAATCTATAAAAAAACTTCAGTTGTATTTTTTAAACCAAAATACGTTTAATTTTAAATGACTATTATTATTAGCGGAAATGATAATAAAGATAGTCACTTTTTTCATTAAGTATACAAAGTTTGCAATAAGACAATTTGATTTTTAGATATTTTTACTTTTATTCTCAATTAGTAACAAATGTAACAAATTTTAAAATTGAATTTATGTATAAAATACGTGCATAAAATGAATTGAAGATTACAAATAATGTAACGAAAAGTTTATGGTTCATTTATACTATTATTTTATAGAATATTTTAAATATGTATTTTTAAACAACATATATTATGTACAGATTATGGCTTTTGTAATTAAATAAAACATTTATAGTTTTATCTTTCACCTCCAGTGAACAATATAATTTTCAAAAGCAACCCGTAATTAGCGTACAAACAAACGTTTCAAGATTACTGTATCTGACATGTGTGGTTTTTAATTAAACTACTTTGCATTTATACGTACTTTTTACTTGTACGCAGTGTACTTTTGCGTTAATATAAAACATAATATAAAACAGCAACTGTATTTAAAAAAAATTAATGAATAAACGCAATGGCTTTTGTTTTTATTGACCAGAAATAAACGAAGCACAAAAAATACCTTAGAAAGAGAAACACTGCCTTAAACCATCTTTAACATTGTTTATTGAACGATTAAAGTCCATCATTTATAATGTAATATTATAAATTTTGTTGAAGTTAGTAAAATACAAAGTAAAATTATTTTCATTATATAGAATTATGTATCTAGACTGGAATTTTTTTATTACTTTGAAGTAATTTGAGGAGCTATATATAAATAGCCCCCGATACTTTATATTTTAAAATGAAAGCCACATTTTTCAAAAGGAAAATAAGCAATAATCCTTGAGACTATATTCCATCACGAGGAAGTCTGTGTTTCTGAAAACTTAAGCAGAGACTTTTTATTTACAAAATATAGAATCGGGGAATTTCAAAAACATAATCATTTAATAAAAAGTAATCAAACTTAATTTCACCAAAATTATTTTCTTTTGTTAAATGGTTTTCCTTAAACACATCTTACTTTCAAGGTGCCATTCCGAGTAAGTAATAATAAAACTTGCAATAGAGTGGAAATAACGAACTAACGAATAAATGAATCGCTTTACAGTCAACCAACGACTCGAGGCAAACCAAAGGCCTTTGTTGTGATCAGGCACAACACAAAGAAATTTGTTGAAACATGAAATCTATATTGCACTTACAGTTCTAATGTTTTCAACTGGATTTCAAGTCCGATCTTGGCTTCAAAATCTGTGCACATCTATCTATGTAACTATTATTACAAAACTTTAAACTAAAAAATACATATGAATCTTTGAATGCTTGCCCAAGTGAATTTTGAATGCTGAAATACGTGTGAAGTCAATAATATGAGTGAGCAAGCAAATAGTGGCGTCAACTCTTTTCCGCCATAGAAAACATTTAAAATTAAATTTAAAGAAAGACCCAGGGTTCTACTGGCATCATTTATTCTAGGTCAGATATCTAAAGGGCCAGTAATAAAGGTTTTTATTTTACCTCAATATATCGGTCATCGTACGTGGCCTGCAGTTCGGGACCAACCAGTTCGAGGATTTGGCGTCTCTCTTCACGGAAGTCTGAAACAAAGGCATTAAATTAACTAAGTCATCATCATCCTCCTGCCCTTATCCCAATTTTATTTGGGGTCGGTGCAGCATGTATTTTTCTTCCATACTTCTCTATCAGCAGTCATCTCACTAGTAACTTCCATTCTAGCCATATCATCCTTCACACAATCCATCCATCGCTTCTTTGGCCTTCCTCTACCTCTATAGCCATCTACGTTCATACTTAATACCTTCCGTACAACATGCTCTTCATTCCTCCGCATAACATGACTATACCATGATAGCCAGATTCCGCGTAGCTTTTCGGTTACCGGTGCCACTTTCATACTTCCTCTTATGTACTCATTCCTTACTCTATATATTCGCGTTATACCACACATCCCTCTTAACATTCTTATCTCAGCTACATGCAGTTGTCTCTCATACATCCATTTTGTGGCCCAACATTCTGATCCGTACAAGATAGCAGGTCTGACCATGGTCTTGTAGATCTTCCCCTTAAATTTAAGGGGAATACGGGGGTCGCAAATTGTCCCCGTAACCTGCCGCCATTTCATCCATCCTACATTAATTCTGTGCGTAACTGTCCGATCTATTTCGCCATCACATTGTACAAGTGAACCGAGATACCGAAAGTCGGAGCAAACTGGAAGAAGCACACCGTCGAGCGCTATGGCTTCAGGACTGGAGAGACCGCCGAAATCGCAGAACATGTACTCTGTCTTAGTTCTGCTGATTTTCAGGCCAACATTCTCCAGTTTCTGTTGCCAATCCTCCAATCTGCTCCGGATCTGAGGTCCATCTTCTCCAACCAGAACAATGTCGTCAGCAAATAGCATGCACCAGGGTGCCTCCTCCTGTATGTCCGACGTCAGAGCATACATTATCAACAGGAAGAGGTAAGGACTCAAAGCCGACCCTTGGTGCAAGCCTACTGCCACATTGAACTGGTTGGAGTTGCCAGCAGACGATCGGACATATGTACAAGCTTGCCTGTACATTATACGAATTAACTCCACATACTTCCCAGGCACCCCTTTCTTTTTCATGGCCCACCACAATACTTCCTGAGGCACCCTATCATACGCTTTCTCAAGATCAATGAACACCATGTGCAGGTTCTTATGAGCACGTCTGTATTTCTCGCACAATTGGCGTAGTGCAAAGGTGGCGTCCATTGTTCCTCGACCTGGCATAAACTCAAACTGATTTTGGGTAATCTCACTCTCTTCTCGCAATCTTTTCTCTATCACCTTTTCCCATACTTTCATACTATGTGACATGAGCTTTATCCCTCTGTAGTTGTTACAATCCTGTACATCACCTTTATTCTTAAAAATGGGCACTAGCGAACTAGTGCACCAATCTTGTGGGATTACTTCTTCATGTTACAGCTTATTGAAGAATAAAGTCAGCCACTTACATCCGTCACCTTTTAAAACCTTCCATGCTTCAACTGGTATATCATCTGCTTTCATTACCTCATCCATGCTAATTTCTCTTACCAAGCCCTTATTTACTTGTGCCTCTTGAAGCATACCATTCCAGTCACTCTTTTCATTCATAAGTTTTTCAAAATAAACCTTCCATCGTTCTTTTATATCCTCATCCTTGCACAAATTCTTGCCTGAGCCATCTTTCACACATTTAACGTGAGTTATCTCTCGATCGTCTTTCTCTCTCGGTAGAGTTCCTTTAAATTAACTAAAGAATTAAATTAACTAAGTACCAATGCTTTATGTGATTAGTAATTGATAGACAAAGATAAAGCAGAGATGGAGGCAGAATAAAATTAATAAAAAATATTTTCTTTCAAACTTAGGTACTCATATAGAGTAAGTTACCAAAATAATTATCCGAGATATTTTAGGATGGTGCAGAAACAGCGCTGAAGCGATAAATCTTACCATTGTAAACAGATGCAACGTAAATCTTGACTGCGCGTGGCCCCGGCCATTTGTCGCAGTCCTGTGTGTGGCCTTGCAGCGCTTGAAGCACTAGAGGCTCCGGAGCGCTCATTGCGCTCCCTCGTTACCTCACCCTGCACTCGTAACCGCGCCGCGTCATTCTGTTAATAACAGTACTACATAAATTTACGTTAGGTACCACCTCCAGCTACAAATAAAAATTGTGATTTTTTTTTAATTCAACTGTGAATTATGTTAGTTAATCTGCCTGTTTATTAAACTTTTGGACCTGTCCGTGCATCTGAATTTTATAAATATAAGTATATATATCGTAATGTATTATAAAGGTAATCTGACACAATCAAAATGGTATCATTAATAATAGTATCCCTAACAGCAATAGTCGTTCCTCACTATGTATTCCAGATAATTAAATGGTTTCATATTAATTTCATATCACTTTTAACCAGTTAGAGAATAGTTTTCATATTGCAACATTATTTATTTATTGAGTCTTAATATAATATATTTAGCTGTGTAAAAAAATTAAGCGTAAGAACAAACTGAGAGAATCAGTGACTTTGTTTTTTTATATAGATAGAACATGCACATATTCTCACGGGTTGTTAAGATGTCGCTTGTTTTTTCTGGCATTCAAGCGAGTTCTGTACGATAGAATAAATAAACACAGCTGCAGATACATTCTAACGCATTTAGTTCGATAACTTCACAGTGTAGTATATCTCACAGTTTTGCCGGCATACTTTTGGCGTTACAATAAAATGCTGTGTAAGCGCTGTGAAAAGTTTAAGTTATGGCCTTTTACTTACTTAATTTAGTCTCAACAAAGCGATTGTCGCAGCCTATTAATGTAAAGAACATCTACTTTATTTATATTCCATCCGACCCTCAGCGTTTTCAATTTCTTTGTTAGACACAGACTTCCTCTAATGAATGCAACGTCAACTTCTATATTGAATTAATTTCCTTTTTCACCTTCTAGACGTAAGTCGACCTTATGAGAGGGACGTCCTTTTCTATATGTGACTAGTACGAGTATTTAGAACAGATTTATTTTATCAATCAATCAATTGATTATGGACCTAAAAGTGTTTATTTAAGCCGCCTAATCAATTGATTGAGTGATAAAAAAAGTTGTTCGTAGTGACAAATAACGATAGGTATATTTTTCGAGTTATATTTTTTTTATCTTAAGCAGATTAATATTGTACTCAATAAATATAATATTTTGTATGCTTGCCCAGATAAACCCGTTAGTTTATTGTTATAAACATGACCTAAACCTTAATTCATGTGATCATTTGATTTATTGCTGTACCAACTTACCTTTGATTCTACGATTAACAAATAAACAGAGTATTTTAGTTGAAAATATATAATATATTTATGAATAATTTTGCATAACAATGTTTAAGCATAAAATTTAGAGGTTTACAAATGACATTTTCAGATAGAACGGGTAAAATTGTACAAAACAGCGTGTAGTCACTTTTATCGCTTAACGGGCTGCCAGCCTGCCCAACCCGCTGTAATTGACACCCCTATTACGTGGACAAAGCAGTTGACCTAAAGGTATAGTCTTGAATGTAAGCATTAATATCTACATAACCCTTATAGAACAGATTTTTTATTATTAATGATGTTTGTCTTTTAAATGGGTGTGAGGGTTCAAATTAATCTAAAAAATTAGTATTTGACATGTAGTATAGACGTATATTTTGTATACATCGGGACGTTACAATCTTAACCAACTTTTGGGTTACGTATGTGGTCGTTGGTATTATTGGTCGTATTCAAGCTTGTCGTAAAGTTTGAAAAATCTCGCCTATCTTATATTTTTAAATGAATAATTCTTGTCTTCACCACATTTTTTTATTACCAAAAAGAACAAAAAATTGCAGTCTATATGAAACACTCCAAAGCAACCTTTGTTGCCTTAACACTTAATTAATCTGCAAAGGGGATAAAAACCTTTTTATCTGGCAATATTAATTCTCTGCTTCACTGAAAATATCAGTCACGCCGCTCATTTTATTTCAGGACGACAGATACTAAGTATACCCTGATGCCGGTAACTCTCGCCAGTCCATTCGTTAAAGGGAGGGGTAATAAAGAGTATAATAATGAATAACCTCCCAGCATTGCGTATAAAACATCTATGATCTGGTAGCGCCATCTATTCCCAGTTGTCAAAATTATTATTATGCATGTAATACATAACAGATTTACAAAAGGAAGAGATTTTTTTTGTCACTTTGTGTAAACAACATTTTATATCATTAGCAATAACTATTCAAACGTAAACGTAATAAAATTTTCATTCTCAAGACCTTGCCTTAGTAAAAATAGTCTACGTTAGATGGGAGAGTACTAGCGATTCGCCGGTTGTACCTCAGGTGTTCAAACCAGAAAATTCTTAACTTAAAGACCTCACACAAAAAAAAATGTGGTGTGAAATTGTATGTTTATTATGTTTGAAAAGCTGAGTTACAACCAGGCGAATTCCTACTACTTCGAAGTATGAGCCAAATAGCGGACGGGTAAAATTTATGATTAAAATGCTCAGTATGTGTAACCTTCTATCAATCAATCAATATATATCAAACTATCAATAAATGTCTGCCCGGGCTGTAAATCCAACGGGGGTTAGTCGACGTCACTCGACACGTACGGTGACTACCATCAACGCAGTCACCAGTTACTGTAACGTTTCTCTTCCCACAAAATAATTTGTAGGGAGATACTCCTGTACTACAGACGTTCACATATGCAAGAATAATTCAACCCGAAATTATCTCGTTTTTCAAAGTCAATTTGATAAAGGCTTCCTCGCGGTCTTTTCGCTCCAGGTCGCTGTCTTCCTGAGAAACTATTTGCCAAGTTTATTTATTATGCCGTGCTTATTGAATGTAGTCTTACACTGTTTTGTCAACACTGTTTAGCATGAATGGTGTGGCAATGGTGATGATGATGAAGAAGAAAACTTCAATTTGATCACGATGAAGTCCACCCTATAAAACCGACAACTTCGTATGCCAGAATTCTGTCAAGAATTTGCATACACATACATTCCAATTTATTTAATTTTAATTAAAAATTTTATTAACACAATACATTTGTAGATATATCCAGCAAGCTGCAATATTAAGAGAAACACAAAACATGATGTTGCATTAATTTTGGAACGAAACCAATTCGGCGATTCATTTGTAATTTCAGAGCTGCAATCATTAATTAATAACGCATTGTTGATTTATTCAGTATCTTCGGTCTATAAGATTAACATTGCACGCTTTTGAGAACTACACAAATATTCTTAAAATTAAAAATTTTGAAATAAGAAAACTCAGATAAGTATCTCTCTCTGGGGTCGGTCCCTCATGTCTGAGGATCGTGGCCAGCATCAGGGTTGCATCTGGATCGGATAAGTTGCCTCCACCGGTTCCTGTCGAGCGCGTTCTGTACTGCCGTGTAGAATTTGGAGGACGGCGAGTCTTACACTTGATCGGTCCATCTTGTTGATGAACGACCACGCGATCTTTTGCTTTCGGTGTTCCCAACCACATACACAACCACCACAACCACAACCGGTGTATTTCAGATATGTACATATATGTATGTATATAAAATTTCCGTGACGCGTTCGCAACGTTAAGAAATAACTCGCCATACTTATTATTTATTAACTAGGACACTGCCCTCGCTTCGCTTCAGGAAAACTATGCTTCATATTATTTTAAATTAATTTATAACTTTTTTATTTATGGACGGATTGCAATGAAACAAACTTTAAGTATTAAGTGACGCTTAATGCAATACATTAGTGGAAATCAGAACGAAATCGGTTAAGCCGTTTCTGAGTTTAGCGGGAACAAACGCACGGACAAACAGACTAAAAATTCTAACAATTATTGTTTTGTGTTCTATTGTGTTAATAAAGGCCCATAATAATGTTTTTTCTCATATATCGTTCATGTACAGAAAGCGATCACTTAGAATTTTATTAATAGTATACATATAAAAGCTGGCTGATGTTTTCGGTCACAGAAATGTAAAATTAACGATTTTACGATTGCCATAAATTCCATAATGTTATTAAGCAAACACAGCGACGGTCGACTAAATGGCATGCGAGCAGGCAACGGATCAATACACGTAAACGCTACAGGTGCGTGCTTTGTTTGACCGAGGAATATAACGTGGTTTTTTCATAAACAATTTATACGATGTACATACAAAGGGACTGTTTGCGTCTCAAAGATAATGTCCTAATGTACATTAATATTTTCAAGGCAAGGAACAAAAAATGTTGGTTTGTTTAAACTTTTCAATAGTGTTTGTTACCTTATTCCAAAGATTTATATGGGCCGTTGATCATAGACGTACGAGTATATGAGCGTCGACCAGAAACTTTTGACAGACGTCGTAGACCATCATTATTAGTAACGCTACGTATGTTTTTTTTTAATTGATGTTTTTTTCCATACTAAATTAAATATCTTTTTTATTGAATGCTGATATACGACAGTATTCTTCGAACGAAACTCGGCCATATTATTTTAAAATTATTATTTTTATTCAGCCTTAAATTTCTTTTACCACGCCTAATACGCACGGCCGCTCTAGCCCGAAGATCGTAAAACTGTGTAGAATTGCAAAATCTCGGTAATTGATTTTGAATGTTCTTTATGTTAATCTAGCGGTCTGTCCCGACTTTGTGGGGGTACACGTAGCCGATGTCCATGAATGATGTATCTTTCAAATGCTAAAAAAAATTTCACATAGGTGCCGTGGTTTCAGAGATTACTCACTGCTTACCATACTCAAACTCGCAAAATTCGCACTCTCTCTTTATTAGTATACATGTAGAAAGATTATTGCTTTTTTGTTAAAGTAATATTCGGCGGACGAGAATAAACAAATTGTTTAAACGAGATTTTAGGTACTCCATCGTTATTGACATTATTGTACTCATCAGAAGTCGTTTTAATCCTAAAAATAGTGGAAACCAAGGTTTGAACGACGAAGAAAGTACGATGGATGACAAGGTGTTTCTACTCGCAGCTACTTTGGCGACTGTACGTTGGACTTGGTTATCAGATCCCTCTCGGTTGCTTAGTGACGAGCTTTTCGATCATTGTTTGTAATTGTTGACAAAACATCTGGAGAGATTATCTGGTATGTTTCCAAAAAGTTACCGACACATCTAACACGGGTCCACCAAACACTCACCATTATTGTATTTTGAGTCGACTTACACTTGAGGTTAATTTTAGCCGGTTCTCCGACTTCAATTGTCTATCACAAATTGATTTGAACGTTGATTTAAAATCCCCTCATTATTGTGCCAGTCGAGTAGCGTAACGCAGAAGTCGACGCTTGTTTGAAGATGGGCTTCACTCAATTTATAAAGTATCCAATTTACGAGTTCTTTTACTTTACCTATTCGACGTAAATAAAATTAAGATTTACACAGAGGCCAACATTTTCAATTTTTCGGTATCGGGTTCGTTCGTGAGACTTGGAATAAAAATTACCAGAAAGGAAACGATAAAATCAAAGATGCTTCGTGCGTTCATTTACGGTGGATATAAACACATAATTGATTCTACGAACTGTTTGTC
The DNA here is from genome assembly GCA_003671415.1 of Megathymus violae. Lineage (NCBI taxonomy): Eukaryota > Metazoa > Arthropoda > Insecta > Lepidoptera > Hesperiidae > Megathymus > Megathymus violae. The sequence goes on along the minus strand of PDGT01000015.1, from coordinate 3,642,455 downwards.
TGGTGCCATAGTAAACTTATTTGTGATAACGCAATACTTTACCTTTTTAATAATCAAAACCAATTTGGAATATAGCCAAATTTCCCAAATAGATATGAATAACCAGTTCCGTTCCAGTAAAGACATTTTGTGGCTTTAATTTGGAAGATATTTAAATTTGGAATTTTAAAGCAACCAAACTAACTGGCAGTTCAGTTCAAAGTGTTGAGAACCGGCAATTTTATGGATAAGAACCTAGTTTATAGAGACATCCCCATCAGTTACTATAAATAAATGATATAGCTGTAATATGTATATGTATAGTGTAGGTTGATTGTGAGGTAGCTCAAAATGAGACTTAATAAATATAATTAACAATTTTTGTGCATTATTCAATTTTGTTTTGTGTAAAAAAAAATCACGTAATTACTTCTATGGCGTGGTACGCTTTAGGTATTTATTTTGCTGTTTTATAATTCATAATAGTCATAGAATATAATCAACCCACGATTCATGAATAGCCTGGAATATTGAAGCATATGGACATAGTTTCCATTTGTTTGTTCTATATATGTTATTATGGTGAATGCACGGAGAAAGTTCGACTTGGTGCCCAGCCCACGTCATCCTTTCCTCATTTCAAGACTTGTCGAAAATGAAATTCTACCTAAATCGACTGAAACCTTTGTAAATCGCTACGGTCCGGTTTTTACTCTCATTTATCGCTCACATAGAAATTGTGGAACAAGCTTTCTTATATGGTATTCCCAAGCGCTATGTTATGGATTTCTTCAAGAAGGTTCAAAAACAGTCCTCGTCTAGGGCTGACGTTGTAATGGTGTCTCCTCGGGTATTGCCGGCATCCATAGGCGACAGCGACCACTTACTATCACATAGCCCGTCTGCCTTTTGACCATCCTTAATGATATAATAATATAAACGCGAGATATCCAATAAGTTCTTGATTTAATTACAAGCCAACCCTCAAAAGAAAAAAAAAATGAAGTGCTTGACAAACATAGCAAACAATAGTTTACTTCTTGCGTTTTACAATATCTTTTACGAATGATTTGAAACATACCCCAAATACTGACACATCTTGACTATATGATAATTTAAAATTAGTCTCATACATATCAAGATAAAATCCCTTTTAATGCTCTTCTTCCTTTTGTGCCTCTCCACTACTGGAGGTGGACCGTCAGCTCTGAGTACTTCTCTTGATCTTGCGCCAAGCGAAATAGATGTTCGACGCAGGCGATGTTCGTCCATTGTCGGATGTTACGCAACCAGGACTTCTTTCTTTCTTTCTTCTAATGCTCAGACAATACTAACTCCTCAATATTGATGCTACACGGGTCGTTCATGTCATTAAAGTGAAGGTTGTTATTTTAAAGCGAAGTGAGAGAGTGCGTTAGTTACTATAAAAATTTTACCTACACACGGATTTGTACTCTGTGACGTTCTCAAAGTACATCAGTACTACATGAAAGTGAAACAAGAAGACCGTAAAATTGCTCTTCAACTTTATTTCTGACTAGCGAAACTAACAAGTCTCCAAGTAAGTTGTTCAGAAGTTTATTCGTTTTTTGTTATATTATCGGCCTATACCAAGTTCGCTTCTTGTTCGAACGGACCGACCTTCCCGAATTAAGTAAATAAATTGTTTTACCCTTCGATCATCTAAAAGCTAGTATTTTGTAAGCCATCTTGTGAGCTAAAAAGATCGATATTTATTATTTAGAAAGAGAGCAATGTATACTTATTATTTAAATAAGTATATAAAAAAGTAAGTAAAATTGTATCATTAAGAAACGAATGTAAACATGTGTTTCATTAAGAATAAATCACAGGAAAACAGTGAAAACTTGTAGGTTATACTTATTCAACATTTTTGTTTTATACACAATTATCACATCACAAACACCCATGACCCGAGAACAAACATTTATCTGTCACATAAATATCTGCCCCGGCCGGGAATCGAACCCGGGACCCCACGCTCGGTAGGCAGGGTCACTATCAGCTGGGCTACGGGGTCGTCGTTTTTTTTATTTTTATCTTGAGATATCTTAAATACGTTATTTGCAATAACTTATAAATATTTATATTGTCAAAATTAATAGTTTAAGTACGAAGATATAAGAAAATACGTGTTAATAATGTAGTTTACCGATGCAAAATATCACGCGTATCCACGCCCTATTAAGTCAAGTCACGTCAAGTCGGAGTTTATCTAACCCAGCAAGCGAAGTGATATCGAATCGGCTTGTTTTAGGCAGCTACCCCTGTTGCCCCCGCCCGCATCATCTACTCTCTGGCATTGAACACGAGATTATTCATTCGGAAGACTAGCTCATAGGCAACTGAGCTACTTACATTACCCTTATAATTTAGTACTAAAGCAGAAAAACTTGTACATCTTTTAATTTCTACACAACCTAATAATAATTAAACGCGAACGAAAGATAAACCTCATAAAGATGATTTATAATGAATAATAAAAATGATTTCGTGTTTTAAAACGACCGTCTCAAATATACCCGGTTTATATATAGCAATGTAGACAAGCCAACTAACGTTTTGAATATTTTATTTCGCGGCTGCGATTTGGAACTGTAAAAATTCGCATCGCATTCAGTTGAAGATATGCAGACTCACATGTATGAGCTCCGTGGATAACGAAATTAATAATTTTCTATTAAAATAATATCACTCAGTTACGCCATCATGGAGACCGTCCAGAGGCAATGATCAGCAAAACACTTTTAAAGTATATTTTTAATGTTGTGAATCCTGCAACTTTATCGTGAATATGACAAAAATAAAATGCGACCACACGTAGAATCAGTGAAGTTTTAATAACGTTTTTCATCTTATTTTAGAAATATACTTTAAAGCTTTATTTTATACCTACTTCATATAAAATTGAATATTGAGAAAGTTTGTAGAAGTAAAAAATAAATAAATGGAAGTTAAATTGATAAAACCGCCGCTTCTTCGGTGTTATTGTTATTTTATTCTACCCTATTTCTCTTCTTATGTTTCGTTTTAACCACCAACAGATTCAAAAGATATGTAGGCAATTATTGAAATATTGGGCGGAACTGTTACGTTAAAATGTAAAAGTTTTTGCAAATTATTTTTCAGTTTCACACAAAGACTTCACAAATATTGCACTGATATTATTATTTTAAACTAAACTAATATTAGAGTTGGGTCTTCCATCAGATTGTTAAGTTCACCAAGCTAATCGATTCAGGTCTGACATGTCACATGACACAATTAAATCATTATGGAGAACTTTTAGATATGTAGGTACCTACTCACGATATTTTCCTACGTCGAAGCAAATGATTGTAGAAAATCAAACGACCTTACATGGAAGTGATATTTGGTTATAAAAAAATAACGATGAAGAATGAAAGTATGATCAAAAAATCAAAATAGTTGCGTAAAAACTCATTACTAGCGGTGTAGTGGTAGAATATATTCTATTGAAGCGAGAAGATTAACCTAATAAGAAGAAACACATAAATATATAAGACGCCAACGTCCTTTTTTATGTAAGCAGCTAATACAGCGGTCAAACGCTCACCACCTTGGAGCACCTGAGTTGTGTACTCTGCCAAATTTAGGGGCACACTGTCAATTACAAAGGATGACCCAACGCCATAAATAAGAGACTACATTCAAAAATTCGCAGCTTCATAACAGATATTTTAATCCATTACTAAAAAATATGTAATACACTTACGGTACTCCTAAAGAAGGTTATCAAATATAAATATTTCGTCGTACGTATTCAAAAGAAGATTTCATATTCAAATTCTGTTGAACAGAAATTTTCAAGCATGAATTCTTGCTTAATAGAGTTACAATTACAACGAATGTTGCGAATGCCGTCAGTTCCACAAAACTCTCAATTAGGTAATACAACCCCGTGTGGTTTAAAAATATTTTTATTAAAAAGGGCGTTTTTGATCGGTTAAATTAATTTTCAAAAGCTTACCTACAAAAGATTTATAACACTTTTAAAAAAATGAAAAATTGACATGATTCCTCTTTAGAGAAATAAAATCAATCCCCAAAGTTATACTGAATATACTATAAAGATATACCTAGGGCTACAGATAATTTTTGGGCTGCTCATAGACTTTTTATTTTAAAAGAATTAAACTCATACATTGATTAAATTAATTTTGACGAGGCGTTGCTTGTTTGTATCAAAAATAGATTTTTTTTTGTATTGCTTCTTCGGTTAAATTCTCCAAAAAGCACACCGGAGCACCTTGAACAAATACAACTCACGATAATACCTTGGAGTTCATGAAGAATATTGTTTCGGTACGAGAAGAGATCCAGAATGCAAATTCCGTTGAGACTCAACACATTCTGGAATCCAAAGTAAACTGGCTCACTCGTGGTGCACCCTGCTAGAATGAACAAAGCAACGGTATGGCAAACGGTCCTGCAGGTCGCTGGATTCTGTATGACCCAGCTGTATTAATAATTACTTGCTAACTATCACGTCCTTCTAAAATCTAAAATCCTTCTACAATCGCTGTTTCAGTGTCGGAGGGACAGTATTATGCAGCTCCCAGGTTTTATCTTGGTCGCGATAGTATCAGTGAAGCTTTTGGTTTTGTAAACGGGCGATGGTGATCACATACAATCAGATGGCCCGTATGCCTGTTTTTCGATTATTTATATTAAAAAAAACTGCGGCATATATTTCAAACTCAAAATCATTTATTTCATGTCAATATATTGTATTTATGTCAATGCCCTTACCAAGGTGTCTGTCTATTTACCTTTGGTTCTATGTTTTTGGAGTACACAACTAATTACTAATAGACATACACATATAAATACTCGAGCCTTTTATTTAAATTTATTAATAAAATCACATCTGGCAATAATTTATAATGTGTTCAATTTCCTTCATTTTATCTTTCTATATTTAGCAACATTTTGTTCATCATTCTATACAAGCACGGAATTGCTGGTGTAATGGGCGGAAAATACAAATTACGCATTAAAATGAGGTGGAGTCGACCGAACACGCTACTTTATTATTCGCTTAACTTTATTCGACACTAGTAATCAGCGTTGGCTCCCTTTGGGAAATATAATTATGAACTGCACAAATCCAATAAATACACAAAAATCGTAAGAACCCTTAACAATTAAAATGGATAATAATACTCGCAGCTCGTACCCGCTACAACTGTTACCCTATTTTATACTGCAAGGTGTCAATTTTCAGAGTAAACAGTAAAAGTTTTTTTGGGCTTAAAAAAATCACTAACCTCTTAACAGAACTTTCATGTTCAATTATATTTTGTATTTCGTAGTAACAGAACAGTTTACAGGGACATAAAATGTCGTCGGTGTTATCCCACAATTACCAAAATCATCATCTTACTCCATTCAACGGTTTTCTCGTGATGCCATTACGGACAAACAGATACAAGTACAAATTATTTCAAAGAAATATATATAATTGTTTTGCATACTTGTATTTATATTTGGTCTCAAAGAAAATTTTAATATTCATAGGTTACATGAAAATTTAATTTTTTTTTATTTATAGATTTAGCCTCGCTACAATTTGTTTATTATATAGATCCTAGGTGTTATGGCAGAATCGCGTGCTTTATAACATTTCGTCACGGTCTATTAAGCCGCGGCATGAAATCATGAGTTTTTAAACACACACACACAGTGCAGTAAATTATGCCGACATTCAAGTAATAGTTTACTACTTTGTATACTGTAATGAGTAATTTTTTTTACAGTGAGAACTATTGAATATCTTTATGCTGGACGTATTTTTTGTAAGGTATATATTGTTAACATTCATTTTATAGATCGCCTAAACTAATAAATATTACTGTTTGTAAAAACAAAAGATAACTCGATCTACCAAAAGCAATCTTATTTGGATAGCAAGTCTCTTCATCTGTGTTCTAGGGTGTAAGGTATGACCGGGCTTCCAAAGTTGAAAAAATAATCTTAGTGACAGGGCTACTAGAATCACGACAAAATAGGATAAGATTTTCCCTAATGCTTATCTTGCAGAAAAGTTTAACTAGTGGGCAGTTAATCCGAGCCTACACTGTACTCTACACAGCCTTATCAGTTGGCAATGGGCTAAGTCCGTACATAAGTCCCCTGAACTACAGGTATTTTCACTTTTTATGACATACTTAAAGGCGTTGATCCATTATAGCCCAGTGATTTTAATCTCTACGACAACATCGTATAAAAGAGCCACTGTCCGTCTGTCCATCTTTACCAATTTCATTTCAACCATATTTCATGAGGATGTTAAAGTACGAGTGAAAACATGAAAAAAATGTAAAAATATTGATTAAAATGAGTACAACTTGCTTCAGGTGCAGTTATTAGTGTAAACATATAGGGTAACGCTTCTTGATGCGAAGCAAAAGCGGGTTATTAGTAAATAGATTTAAACCAATACGTATGAATGTTTTTACTGCTACTAGGGTAAATCAGGGAAACTAATAGTTATATTTTGAATTATAATCCGTTTTTAGTAAACATTTTTTGTCGTGTTCCCATGATGTACACTGCCCCGAAAATTAGCTGATGTGCCGTAGTTTGTTTCGACATAGATATTCTTTTAAGTTGATATTCTTGTGAAATTAATGTCAACATTTCAGAAAATGAAAAAGCAAAGCAACATATCTAAGAGAATGGGCAATAAAAGCGATATAAGATGTGATAAGCAGGCAAATGTAAATGAAGAGAGTCACACATATGACATACCATCACAGACCTTACGAAGACACATCCTCAGGGGTTGGAAATGCTAGCGGAACATTGGAAGATTTTCATAATGAAAATCATTAAAACTTGTTGAGACTTGTGGTATACATTTAAAGTTTTGAATCTATTGGATTTCCTCAGAAACAATCGAGAATGGAGTATATTGCTTACGACCTTACAGAATATTGAACATCTTATTACCATAAATAGTGTTTTCTCCTCAATGTTAAAGCATCTTTTTAAAGAGGTTGTAGAAGAAAATCTGACGTCCATACTGTATTAACAAAAAACCTAAATGATTAAATGAATTTGAATAAATAAAACGGAATAGTGTTTAGAATGTTCTGGCTGGTTATATAAATACCGCACTAACTTTTCAGAGAAATGTTACACGTGTGGTGGTAAAATGAAGGAAAATGAAAGAGTCAATACTGGGCCACGTAATACTGATGTGTCCCTGAATTTGTCCCATGCTGGATTTTAATAAATTGTTGTTCTAGGTTTTTTTAATTACATTAAAGAATATTTTTTTTAATTTTAATTGTCCTCATTGAGTCGAGAGTTTACGACTTACTTTAGTAAACATAGCTACTCATAATAAAATTATATCTAATAGCCTTCTATAGATTAATCCAAATCCAAAACAATACTTATTAGAATGTTTCTCTCTGTGTCTGTTTGTTAGTGTTGTTACGGTTTTCACTAATATGTTGCAGTAAGCGTCACTTAATATTTAAAGTTCACTTCATAAATAAAAAAAAGAGTAATGAATTAATATATGAACTTCTAATTCATAGAACGAAAACCCAGTCCTAAAACATCAGATGCAGATGCAAATGTAGATGCTATTCCTGTAGTTGTAGTAGGAAGTTTTTCTGAACCGAAGCAAAATCAGTCTGTTAGTTTTAACTAATACTATTTCTTATTCCAATTCTTCGAGTTGTTGATCATTATTGCCAGGCCTATAGTTATTTTAATTAACAAAATAGATAGTAATACTGTTTTCTACACCATTTAGATATTGTCTGGTGTGTCTTTAACGCAATCGACATTTAACAGCAAGCTTAAGATAAAAATAATTTTCAAAATTATGCAAAGGGACCATTACTGGAAAATGTTCTAAAGCACTTTATTTAGATTGTTCAGTGATCTGTTGTTAGATCAGTTGTCAGTTCTGTTGTCAGAGTCAGTTATCAATTCTGTTGTTGAGAGTTGTACTGAAGATCGAGTACCTACCGACTGGCATTATTAGATCTTAACCGTTAAGCCATGTGTATGCCATTGAATGACATAAGAATTTCGGACACTTGGGTTAACGAAGTCACCCACCAATCCACACTGGCTCTGTGTGATCAGGTACACACTATCCATTCTTAATGATGAAGGTAAACCAATGTCTATCAGTGGTAACTTAAAGTCACACGATGGGACAGGGATATAGTGTGAAAATATTTGTGGTATTGAAAAAATCAAAGTAGGTACTACTAATTCTAAATTTTTAAAGATACTATAGGTAAACATAACATCAACGCGAATATGAAAACGATTACTTTAACTATTTTACAGTAACAACATCACAGCTGTTAACTTACAAGTTATATCCACTGTAATATAAATAACATGTTATACTTCTAGAGCCACAGCTTGATATTGAGTAAATCAATTTGTTTCCGGATCCCAAATCCCAATTATCGTGTGGCCGGTTTATTGTTATTTAACATGTTACAACGTATTAAAATAATAAAGCCTGTGGTGTAGATTCAATCAGCGATAGGATAAATAAAGCGGTTTTCTCGTTCGGTTTTAACCTATTAGTGACTCATGTCACGGGCTTCTCTTGTCTTCGATTTATGTGAGGCTTGGAAATTTGTCCATTATGCTGCTCATGTGCAGATTGGTCTGTGGTCTACTCGTCTTCCTGCTGTTATTTTTCTGAAAGCCAACGAAACCAACAAAAAGGTTTCCGTTGTTAAACAATTTTTAAAAATTGTATTACAACGAGCTCTCAAAACAAAGTTACACAACGAACAGTACACTCGGAGTTGAGTTAAAGTTTATAATTAAGACCTGGGGTTTCCGTTGAAAAAGTATTTTAAGCGCGAATTTGGGTATACCCAAAAATTACTAACCTAGAATTATATATTACTGTTAAATTTCTGGAATAAATATTGAGAAAACTATATAGGGAAACTTTGAGGGTCAGGTTTTTATACAACTTGAATCTTTAACGTAATTGCAAAAAGAGTTCTTAGGATGGCAACAAAATGCCTTAAAATACTGGGAGAAGAATTGGAACAACCGATGAATTACTATGTATATATGATACATATTTAATAAATAATTATTTATATATTTAATTTATTATATTATATTTAAGTATCTGGAGATACAACATCTACAAGTAAAGATACATTTGAAATGTGCTGCTGGCACAAAACGGTGATTTAAAACGTAGAAAAGACGAGTGTATACACCACGAAGATTTCATGACAGAAATAGCATGGCGGGCATTATTACCGCAATCGATCAAAAGAAACTTACTTTCGAAACTTACTTACAGTTGTTTATTTTTCTTTTCTATTTGACGGTTTCATATACAATGCAAAAATGTTGAAATAGCCGATATTAATTATAAAAATATTAACGTAAATTCTTTTGGTGAAAAAAAAAATCTTTCCAGTGAATATTACTGGATTAAGATGACCCTTTTAATGAAATGGACGCGGCATTGGCTCTCAGTGCCGGTCTGTGCATCCAGCTTACTTCCGTGGGAATTTATGTATGGATTGAAGTAATAATCTTTACCTGCCTGACTAACTACCATCTTCCTTTTAAAATCGACAGAATTTTTTTAACCGACGTCGGTTATAATGATGGAAAGCTATTTAACAAGAAAGTTCATCTTCTTCTTGGACATCAATACTGCGATGATACCTATAACATTACGGATGCATAAGGATTTAGATAGTAACAATTCCTGCATTTTACTGGCTTTCAATCATAAAACTCAAATATGTTGAACCGCTTATAATAAATTATGTTAGAGTAAATGTTAACACACTTTTTCACAGAATCATCCATCAATTAGTCCATTTACCTTATACCAAGTAAATTATACCCGTCTAGTAAATTAGTATGGACCAGTCATTAACAATGGGCGATAGAAACGGCTCACCTGTTGCAAAAGTACAAGCTTTAATGCTTGTGTACTGAACAACGGAATATTTTTCATTCTTTGGAAAGTTAAAACCTGTTTGACTAAAACAAAGTAATTAAAAACCAGGGCCAATCTTTAAAATACTGGATTATTTATTTATTTGAATGTACTGAAGTCTATTTATTAATGTATCGCCAATACATATTACTTACATGTCTATATATATAATCATAATATGAAGAATAAAGAAAATTGATGTTAGCCAGTAATAAATTAGACGCGTTAAAGTTGCAATCAGCAAAATTCATTGATTTATTTAGATTTAATCCCAAAATGCTGACAATTGTCAGAACATTTAATTTACCTGAAATTAGAAAAATATGAATAAGCGTAGCGAAAGTAGATCAAATTATAGCTTACCAAATTTTAGACTTCGCAAAACTGGCGGCTCTTTCATGAATAGATATCAAATGTATGTAAAAATACTTGACTATTCCTTTATTTCTAACTATTCCTATTACTTTACTTCAGTTACTTTACCAGTTACTAGTATTTCCATAAAAGAGTCAAAACATATTTTTGGTGTTCGTACCATCGAATAAATTTCGTGATTTACGGCTATGAACTCCGGAGGACACGTTTAAGTGTCAGATAAATGTGTATTCTCGAATTTGGATGTTAGTGATGAATTGTCGTATGCGTGTCACTTTTAATAGAATCCCATTACAGAGCCGTGAGTATTCATGAAGCAAAAAAAGTTAACATTATTAAGGGACTACAATGTAATTTCTACTGTGTATATTTACTTTATATATATATATACAATAATAAGCAAAAAATTGGGTAATAAATGCGTTTGATTAGAAAATTGTTACATATCTCGATTGTTGGATAGGCCTATCAGTAAATACGAGTTTTTGTAATCGATGCCAATGTTCTAAAGATCGTGAATCTATCTAACATTGTCCTTTGATGATTCGTTTCAGCAGTCGGTGTTTTTGTAACGTCATTCTTCGGTGAATGGTGCGATAATGGAGGATGACATGGATACCAGAACAAACAGTACTCGCAGTTCTAATACCGATGGACAATGGAAACCTATCCTCTCCTAGAGCTTACAGAAATAAGCCTGTCGGTGATTCGTGGGTTGTTGACGATTCGTACTGTGTGTTTTTGTACGGCGTCAAATGGATTGAACTGGTACTTTGACTCCCCTGGCCAAAGGTGAGACCTGACCTGTTCTTTGTAAAGCATTACCAGAAATCAACTTTAAAAGAAACTTTAAAAAATTACTCAATGAAGTATCGCTTCGCCCTATGTCGCCGAGCTTTTTTGAAGCTAACTTAGCTTTAACCTCCAGATGACGCGGTACGGCACATCATTTAGGATCTCAACTTCCAGAATTCCGATACTTTTGCTAATGGTGTGTGCTATCCCTTTGATCAGGGGTACCATGATAAATGGAGCTTCCTTAGCGGTAAACGCGAAAACTTATTTTTGTTGCTGTTTGTGTAAAAGAAACAGAAATAGGTTGAATACTAAATTGGTCTAAATACTATGTCAATTTAATTTCAATTTATATTTCCAGACGCAAAGCCAGGACGGATTATCTACTAGTTTCTGTGAAACTTTCGAAAGGAATAATTTACATGAAAGTAAAAACTGCAACAAAATTTGTTGAGCAGCTTAAAAAAATTTAATTCATAAATATACTATTAATAACAACTTTGTTTTATACTATATATAGAAACTTTTCATTTAGATTCTCGTGATATGGAGCAACGTGAAATGGAGCACAAAGAAAATGCTTGATCTGCTCTAAAAACACTAACTCCAACGGTATAATGAATACGTTGTTGCCGACCTTGAACAAACTCATTAAAAAGCTCTACCATGAAAGTGAAGTTGAAAAGCTTCTTGCAATTGCCCTATAATCTAAGCTGCGTTAGAACATACTGATGATTAAAATATTCCTTTCACTGGGGTACTCACTGGGGTAATTAGAATAGTCATAAAATATTCCGATTGGTACATTAAAACTAAACCGAGACGTTAAAAAATGCTAGGCCAAAACTTAAAAATATTATGTAGTATAAGCAGGACCCCCATTCAAATGATAAAACACTGTACCGAGGTAAACCTATAAAAGGAGGGTAGGTAAACTTGCCCATTTTAGCATCCTACTTTCCTTAAAGATGGATCGCATCCGATGAAAGCTTAGAGGCCGCACGGCAAAAGCCACTTCAGGTTGGTGTTTAGTCGGTAAGAGTCCCACATAACCAGCGCAGAAAACTGCGCTGGTATGCATGTAACTATCCTCCTCCCGTCAGAGGGGAAAAAAACTTGCTCATTCACTTTCTTGACAGTGCCCGTTGAGGACAGTTCGAATAAGTCGGTACACGTGAGCCATTTTTGACATCCCGTAGTTGTGAAACTAATCAGTTTGTTTGTTTTTCTGATTTTGGTGAACTGAATCTAGGTTAGGTTATTTTAACCTGTTTTTTTTATAAATTTCGATTTATTTCGCTAAAAATAAAATATAAGCTTTACTATAGAAAGAAAAATTTTAGTTTCTTTAAACTTAACTTGGCAAAAATATAATCTTCAAATTTCGAAGGGAGATTATAAGTATTCGTTAAGATAATTTTGTAAATTCGACACATCAAGTATAGAGCTGAACTTAATCATTTTAAAGTTAAATTCGAAATCCAACACCAATATTTGTTTCTAGCACCATTTCAAACATGTGTATTATAATGCAGCAACGAATGAAATTCCACATTTTTGAAAATAATACCTAAATTTCAAATCGGGAATCTAAAGTGACTGGGTTAATAATATGGAATGTATCAGAAAAAATTAGTCTTAAACTATTTAGTATATAATAATTTAAATATATTTTAACTTTATAATAATAATATGGATGATCTATTCTAGTAGAACTTTAATTTTTTACCCCACAAGTTACTCAATTCATATAAAGCCGTAGACATTATTTTCATATAGACGTAGTATATAATAATTTCCGACATTCGCATGGTTTGGAGAACGTAAGATCCAAGCTACTCATATGAACAATCCTTACCAAAATAAAAATATATTGTGAATCACACTCCAAATTTTCAACTCCTTCAAAATTTACATAGTCCCAGAATCGTCAAATATTTAGTAGATAAGACAGATAACAAGCGATATTTCTTAAGAAAATTACGTGGTAAGAATTTCTAATAATATTTCAGCTACAAATTTAATAGAATTGCCATCTTAATTAAGTTTAATTAAGAGATGTTCAGGAAATTTTCCGTCAAAAGTCTAATAGAAATAATAACCCTTGTTAATATAATTAAATCTTCAACCTCACTAACTAATAGGCACCATTTCAGTCGTACATCCATGTTTACGAAATGAAACTGAAAAAAACCTTTATGAAGCCATCCTTAAAGTAAAACTGTAACTTAGATGAAAATACCCACTTTGAGAATAATACTAAGTTAGATATGTTTCCAAAATGTGCGTGTCATCAAGATCGATAAAGCTGGTCACTTAAATAATAAGAACGCTTGGAAATAATAGTGCCGAAATTGGTTTAGCACAGGTCAAATGTACTTTGTATTTGTGTCTTGTTTTAAAAGGTGTTTTACCGCTTATTCTCCCCAATGATAAAGCACCTTTTATAAAACGTACTAGAATAAAAATGTATCACCAGAATCATTATTATGATGCAGCGTTTCAACTAAACAAATAAATTCTTAAAGTATATACAATACTAACAATACATTAACCAAAAACTCATCAATGATATACAATACAATAAATATTTATCAATTTGCCAACAAACGACAACCAACTAACAGTAAAGATAGACATAAAATACTATTAGTGGAATTTTCATTCCCTTCAACAAAGGAATGTCTTGAAAGAAAATCCTTAAACTGGTATGTGCTTTGAACTAGATCCAACGGCGTCGTCTTCACAGTTCTGTTTATATTTCGATATAGGAACGTAAAGCGTGCCAGATTTATACTAAGGTTATATTCATAATTCTTTATGTACATCCATACATGATCCTTCACGTTGTCGTGCAAAAATTACTCTACAGTTATTAAGGATTGTTGGAATTGTGTTGCACATTATCGAGGGTTCTCATAGCATTTGTGATTTTGTCTATCAAAAGTACTCATAGAAATTGTGATTATGTTTATCGGACGTAGTCATAGAAATGTGACTGTGTATTTCGAACATGCTCATAGAAATTGTGATTATGTCTATCGAATATACCAATATAAATATTGACAGTATCTATCGAGCGTTCTCATACCATTTGTGATTGTGTCTATCAAACATACTCATAGAAATTGTGTTTTTTTTTTTAATTTAAAAGCCGACAAACGAGCAGACAAGCCACCTGATGGTAAGTGGTCACCGTCGCCCATGAACATGAACAAGACCAAAGGTATCACTAATGCATTTTCGACCAGGATATGAGAAGGAGGTAAGAAAGAATGTACTGGCTCTCAAGCCCCCAGCCGGAACACGACGAGTCGTTTGGCGGCTGACTCAAGGAGCAGAGTGGTAGCTAGCCAGGCAGGCTTCACAGAAAAATAATAATATTAATGAATTAATAATAATACTGATAATATAATTCTTACGCGAAGCCCTACCACCAAGCAGGCTGGCTTCTGTCGCCTCTTACGACAACCTTTTCTACCAGGGTTGCATTGGGGAGAGTATTGTAGGCCGCCCCAATACGGCCATTTTTGAATTCGTTTGTATTTGAGGGTGAAAAATAGGAGATAAAGTCAAAAAAATTACCTTTTTCAAATTGAACTCGATGTTTTGTTGTGCACATACATGTTACTCATATTTTCATCTCTCAGTCTGTGCTAGTATCACGCGAGACCCAATGAATAAATTCAAGAATAAATTCAAACTATACTTGGCATATTAATACCTATACAATGTTTAATTTAATAATCTAGGACAGTTTTTCTCTCCGGAAATAAATCTATTCTCGCAGAATGAAAACTAAAAGCAGGAAAGACATGTTGTCAAGGTGGTTATAAACAAAATTCTGACTGTTGTTCTGCAGTTCTTATAATTGTAATAAATTAATAAAAATGAACACTTATTCAGGTGTAGTTACTCTTTATAAACGTTAGATGTTAATTTTCTCATGCCCAACGAGGGTCTTTTACTGGTTATTTAATAAGCTGCCGTCTATAAAGGGCAAAAAAATAAAATGTGTACAAAAAATAAAATAGTGACATCATAGGTACTCATACGGGACTGGTACTTAGAAAGGTTATCGAATTGGTTGCCATTGCGGGTGAGATACATCGAATTGGATTATATTGGGTTCACTACGTACCGTGTGTGATATTTTTGTTATCATTTGTAACTGGTTTTTGGTAATTTATCGTACTTTCAAATAAAAGGAGATACTCGTTTCCAAATTAATAAAAACTGGTTAAGTGTGAATAACACCTACTGGTATGTAATGTAAAAAAATTCACATGTAAAATTCCATTTCCTGTTAATATTTATTGACTTAAGAGTGACATTTAAATTTTTCTGTAAAGTACAGACCTTGCATGATTTTTTTACATTCAATCCTCGGTACTTTGGAGTTATATGAGATTATCAGTTTTCGTGCAATGTCTTGAATATCTTATAAAGTAAGAATTTGGAAATTAAAGAAATAATTCTTCATAACGAGGTCCTTCACTTCATTATGCACTTAGCAAAAGTTTGTTTCAAATATTCTCATTTACCCGCCAAGGTTAGCCTCTAATATATAATAGTAAATTAACTTACGGTATGTGTCAGTCGGTGGAACACTAAATATTAATAAAGTATGTGTACGATTTCCTTTAAGTCATTCCGTAGAATCGGAAAAAGGTGTTGCGAGGGCTCATACAAAAGATTTCGTTATGTTTCGTATCTTACTTTTAAATAACAAATAATTACAAAATGTTAATATTCAACATTGGAATCAAAATTAATCAATTATTTCATATTTATTTGTAAAAATTGTCGTTAGTTTTAATCTAGGTGCATTTTACGATTTACTATTTTGATGGTATGCAAATATTTTGTGTTAATATATACTAATATTATAAAGAGAGAATCGGAATTTGTGAGTTTGTATGTATGCTGAGGATAATCTCCGGAATCACGGCATCTATTTGAAAACTCTCTTACCATTTAAAAGGTACATTATTACAGATGGATATAGAATATATTGATAATAAAATAGAGTCGTCATGATAATCACTTCGTTTTATAATATTTAGAGACTAATATCTATTATACTTAACTAATATCCATTACGATAGATAATTGGTCAACTCAAACAAAGTTGGAGCGGGCCGCTAGTAAAATATATTTATAACTAGCTGTGCCCGCGACTTCGTCCGCGTGGAATTTAACAAAAACGTTTTTTAGTAGAAATAAAAATAGCCTAAGTTACTCCTTATTACATCAGCTATCTGCCAGTGAAAGTCCCGTCAAAATCGGTCCAGCCGTTTCAGAGATTAGCCGGAACAAACAGACAGACAGATAGACAAAAAATGTAAAAAAAATTATTTTGGTACATATACCATATGCATGTACCATGCATGTGCATGTTGTAAAAAGCAGTTATTTAAATATTACAAACAGACACTCCAATTTTATTTATTTGTATAGATGGTTACAAAATTACTTAAACTTTATTAGCCTTCACCGCAGATAATAGGGAACGATAACATAATGATGATGATAAAAAGGTTATTTCATAGCTTTAAACTTACTCGTACCTACCGAAAATATGGCAGCAGAAATTAATAAATAAGATTTGTAATTAAATTACATTGTGATTAACTCGATTATAGTGATGAATTTCTGGCACTGGCCCCTTGGGCACTAAAGACTTTCGAGGAGTGGTGGAAGAAAACACTTATGTTATTTTCATTTTTTTTATTTACACTTAACTGTATAAAGTTAAGGACATTCTGTCCCAGTCAACCAATGTTGTAAGTGAAACATTGTTAGCAGGTGGTGGTAACAAGTAATTCAAGTTACTAATATTTTGACTACCAATTGTGCCCGCGGGTTAAAAATTTATTAATGCACTAAAAATAAATAGATTTTAAGTGGTACTATTTATAATATAGTCGGTAGTGGTTGAAGTAAGTTTGAGATTTGCAACTAAAGTGTAAGGGAACCCATTACGACAACTTGTTTTTCATAATCCATATACGTTAAATAAAAATAAAGCAAAAATTGTTGGATATGACTTTTTTTACACATAAAACTATGAGTTTCGGCAGATTTTCGGAAGACTGATACTGAATGACTAAAATCGATTTATTTTTAAGCTACTATAAAATAACTTAAATTACAGATATATTTTATGTTTAAATAAACTAAGTTTATAATTATCTTATTTATTTAGCATTTTATTTTGAACTTACGCAATTTTCTAAGTAATAAATCCTTGATTCTTATTACATTCTTGCCCATCGTATCTTTATCAAACATTTATCTTAATCTATGAACAGGGCTTATCGCGTGTGTCTAGTACAGCTGTTCTTCGCCACATAATACAATTTGCCGGGGCAAAGTGCTGGGTCAAGTCAATAGAATAAGGTATTATCTATGTTACAAGGGATTAAATGGATTTGTGAAACTGGCTAATGTACATATGTCGTGTGCAACCGTAGCCGCTGTAGCAAGTAGTTGTGGCTTTTATAACATTACTATAACCCCATCCTAGTTACGCATCGAAAAACATAATGTCATTTTCAAATCGCACCCACACCAAAACATCGTTAGTCGTTTTACAGGCGGTTTATAGTTACCACATTTTATTATTTTGAGTGTCGGTTGCCAGTTTTCTTTGAATTACAAAAGTAATTTATTTATTACAATAACTGAAAAAGATCGTAAATCCGAGGTTCAGAATATCCTATATACTACCCCTAATATTGCTTACAAATATGGGAAGTTTCAATTTAATAACTTCAGGAGGTTTCCCGTTGTACCGTAACAGACTGACTGATACATAAAATTCTAACGAAAAAAATGTTGGCTTCTAACACGACACCAAAGCCTATATACAGTTTAAAAAAATGTAATGTCCAGTCTCCATCCGTTACAGTTTCAATACTAATACAGATTATTAGAGTTAGTATGAAATGAATACGGGATGTTATGTAAGTTCTATAAACGTAATTTACTTAGTACTTATTTAATTAAGCTTACATTTACAATAGATTTAATATCCCGCATTTAATTTCATCTTAAGGCTATAGTAATCTGTACTAGTATCATAACTGTAATGGATCGTTTTCTATAAGACTAGTCTTAAAGATAATAGATATTCCTATTCTAACGGTTCTTTTTGTCTTCATACAGGCTGTAAGTGACCATTTACATACATCCTTGGACAAAGACCAGTCTTTCTCAATATCTGGGGTGTAATTGATTTTTTAAATCTCTTACATATCACAGTCTACTATTCACTTAATTCTCTGCAATCGAAAGTGAAACAAAGTAATCGTATATAGTAAAATAATGAATTTGTATTTATCAGTACGATTAAACAGGAATATTGAGTAATTGAGCACAAATGATTATTATTTGTGATCATATCTATTTTACCTTTTGTTTTTTTACTATTTTATGTGCTATTACAACAGTTAATATATTTTGTGCATAAGATTTTTAGTGCTATGAGCCTCTCCAGTATCTATATAGTGTTGTAAGTTATCGCGCATATTACGAATTGTTCTAAAGTTACACAACAAGCTATACAACATATAAGTAATTTAATTAATACCTCAACTCAGCTTTAATTTAAAATAATATATAACATACATATTTCATGAAATTTAAATCGATTTTAGTATCGATCTTAGTATGAGGTGTTCCTGCCGCATCTATCAGTAGTTAAATGATATAATTAAATTTCGCGTAGCAGTGGAGTGGTTCTAAAAAAATTAACTTGTATTTTAACGAGTGAAAGTGATTATTTTATTTTATATTCTTGATGATAGATTTTACACTGTTATTATAATACGGTGATATATTATTTGTTTGAGACCCTGTTACTTTTATTTAGATATTAATTAGAAATGTAATCTTTCCTTCCGCTTCAATAGCTGATTTTTCCAATAGAAATTCAGAATAACAAAAGTTCGTCTTCGAAGCACCGATCCACTCAGAACCTAGAACAGTTTTTATTCAAGTGCAAAACTTCTTTAGTTATGAATTGAATAGATATTCTATTTGAAAGGAGCTCAATTTTAATGGTTTGGCAAATAACTGCTTCTTTGGTTTATTTGAAGTTTAAAGTTCATAAAAGTGTAAATTTATTATACAAAATATACATCAGTATAAGTTTTAATAACAATAGGGCAGCGTTCACTCGAGATCCTGAATCCTTTAGAGGGGATATTGCGAGTTGAAGCCTGTCGCCTGGAGAACCCAGGCGATACCAGGTATGGTGCAATAAAGAATATTAATATTATTATTTCATATTTTCCTCCCGGTATCCAAAAAAAACTTCTTGTGACGTAAGTTAAAAAATACTACCACCCACATTGACTCATATGACCTTAGGTATTAACATCGCCAATCATACTTTAGTTTTGATACAATAAAATGAAATGAGTTTAAATGACTAAACAATTGACAAAACCTCAAATTATACGCGTTTTGAAATTATGTATGTAATAAAATCTAATAACTCAATCTTCACACGTTTCCAAACGGCCAAATTACTTAATACTTGCACGTGTGAGGAGCACCGGTGATATATGTATGTATATGTATATATATATATATATATATATATATAAATATATGTGTGTGTGTGTGTAAGTGTATATATAAAGAAATTCTCACTGAAGATGTAGCAAGATTTTTGGAATTAACTTTTGATCTCATATTGCTACCAAATAGTGTTTTTTTTTCTTTTATTTCAACCATAGTTACCAAAAAAGATTATGATTTCCGATTACAAATCTGTAGACGTAACCTCGAAAATAGTCACCATGAGTTATCACACAAACAATCACATATTTACAAACATACATTTACACACAAACATTTACATATTCACAAACATACATTCACACACAAACATTTACATATTCACAAACATAAATTCATACATATTTGTGAGTAGCCGATTAGGACATCGCCACTGGACCCGGCACACGATGGCCGGATCGAACGGCGATGTCCTAATCGGCTACTCACAAATATGTATGCATGTATGTTTGTGAATATGTAAATGTTTGTGTGTGAATGTACTCGTATGTTTGTAAATATGTGAATGTTGTGTGTCGCCACAATACCAAAAGCGAAGCGAGGACAGGTTACGGGTATCAGTAAATATACTTCAGAAAATTGATGAGCGGATATTAGTATCTAGTAGCAGTAGTCTACTTAGGTAGAAACCTACATTATTGAGTTTCATTTGTAACATCTGCGTCGCTATGACACTTCCAAAACGTGGAGGTTAACTATTAACTGATGCTCACCCTATTTTTATATGAACCTTTGAACTCTTTTTACCTGAAACATCACAAACATTTTTGGATTTATGGATAATAAATTGACAAAAGAACCCTAGATCATTTCAACTACATTTTATAGTTATATTCATATTCATTGATTAATTATTTTATAATAGTCTTTGCATACATAACCGAAAATGTAATAAAAAATATGAAAAAAAAAACATTACTACCGAACAAGTGTGAAGTATAAAGTATGTATGTTGTCATTTCGGCTATATTTGATTAAATGCATTTCGTAATTGCTCTACCTGCGGAAGTTAAGATATTTCGGAGTTTACTACAAATTTACTTGGTATATATTAGAACGCAATCGCTTTAAAGTGACTGACACACGACATTTGTCTGTTAGCTTCTTGGGAAGTTGCCAACCAACTCCAGTGCTACCTGGATGGCTTAATGTACTGCTGAGACAAATTATAGAACCGCCACTGACACCGCGTCAGATGGATTGTGGAAAGCATATTTGATATTGTTTCAAGCTAATTTTTAGGATTAAGTATAAGTCATGAATAGTTTAGAAATAAATAAACAGAGATGTTATTATATTTTTTTATTATTAGCAGTCGAAAAACATTACTTTGTACACGATTAGTGTGTGAAACACATACAGAGTACATTACATTTAAAATAATTATAAAACCAGCAAAAAAAAATACAGTTACAATTTATATGCGTTTATTTCTTAATATCTTAGTTTTATAATGTAATGCAGTAACAAAAGAACATCTGAAAGGCTATAAGTATCTATCACTCTTCTGAATCCTTCGGTATGTTAGAACAGGTTCCACTTTAGAGTCCTTCTGTACTCTCGGGGTTTGAATACCTCGAAAAATTTTCCTATTCCTCTCAGTCATACTTCCCTACCCTTATTATTTTCCTTCTTAACACAGATTTTACGCAGGCGCCGTCCATGGTTTTTGAAGGTAAACTAGAAAAAGCCGCTTCAGAGTAAGAACAAGATGCAAAACCAAACAACTAATCTTCTTTCTTACCTTCTTCTTATTTCCTGGCCGACAACGCATCAGTGATACTTTGGTTTATCTGGTGATCACTTACCAGCAGGTGGCTCGTCTGCTCGTTTGTCGGGCATTACCATAAAAGAAAACTATCATAAAATTCTTTAGAACAGGTAAAAACCGATTAATATTATTATTTCCAAATCTAGTAACATAAAAATAAAAACAATTATCAATTATCCTTCGATTAACTTGTAGTTTTCGGTATTCGGGGGTTATTGAGGAATGAAGTATTAATTAAAATTATGAAGTATTAATTAAAAACAATTATGAAGTAATAATTAAAAACAAGACATTTATAGGCATTATATCGCATACGATGGAGTCAGCATGACAACACTATCCGGATTTTAACCGTAACGATCCCAAAAAATACTATGCTCCGTAATTCACACGTCCAACGCACGCAGCTACGTGACGCGCGAAGTAAATAAACTCGTAGCACTGTACTCACGTCCCCAGCAAACAGATGCGTCGAACTGTTTGCTTCGACACGATGTAATTGTACCAGGTGACAATTTGTTAGCAGTATGTTAGGTCGGGGAATAGGGAAACACTTGTAACGTTGCTCAAAGTTTGTTTACAAGAATTCATAAATGGTTAATCTTTTGTATAATAATAAAAAAAACGTCTTGGTAGCTACATGATCACCGTCACCCATGGATAACCGTAATCCAGTTTGAAGCGGATTACTCAGTTGTAAACTGATAAATTGGACCGACACATGTAAAGAAATAGGTTTTACTAGTAACCCTTTCGCACTTTACTTTGGAAAAGTCCGAGGAAGCATGTTTATTTGCCGATATGAAAATTATCCTATAATTTGGACATTAATACAAGTTCTAAATATACTTAGTATCATCCAAATCTGTTTGCTAATATTAATGGTATACGTGGACAAGCAGACCTGCAAACTGACAAGAATTAAAAGAAGAATGATTTCCTAAGTTTAAATATATATAAATTTTGAGTATTACATTACATTACATTAAAACTTTACTACATTAAAACACTACAAAACAAACAAAACAAAACAAAACAAATTTTGAGTATTACACTACATTAAAACTTTCAAAAAATATACAATGTTTCTATAACGGGTACTCACGAAATATCGGTAATAAACACAAAAATCGTGAGTACCCGTTACAGTAAAAATGTATAATGTCCGCGATGATATAAGTTCAAGTACATATTTGGTGGTGTTGCAGGTTTGTTATTAAAATAGATTTTAAAATGAGGGAAATAGCTAGCCAGGCATGTAAAGCCTGATCGGCTTTTAAAGGCCACCAAAAAGGGCCTACCAAGGTCTAACAAGGTCTTAACTTCTTCCCAAGCCATTTTAGGCACCACCTTTCGCCACCCAAGTATAAACTATAACTGCTATCAACTGCTATCAACATTATATATGTAGATATCTAGGACTCGGTTTATAAAAGTTCTCGGTCAGCGGGGACACCTACAGACATACTAGGAATCCACCTATATATATATATTTCTCTGTCACATACATCTGTTTTAATACATGCTCACACTTCATCAATTTAACAGTAAAACAAATATAACCTACTTACCTAAATAAAATTAAATACTTTGAAGACACAATTTAATACCTTTCCGTCGCGACTAAATGATAATATAATTTGCATATTACGCTTCAAAGTAATTGCACAAAGTGGAAATTTGAGAGTAATGTTGTTGCCTCCCAGATAAAAAGAGTCAAGTTTTACCGTATTTCTGTGATGCTTGTTTTTTATCTTTGCAATAATATTTCTAAGGCTTTTTAAAAACGGGATATTATAACTAATGCCGCATCTGAGTAGAACCATTGAGATCAGTATGACAAAGATTGCACGAAATTGTTTCTAAGAAATCAAAATATGCAGACGCAAATATGAGTGATCTGGCAAAGCATGGCATAGTGGTTTAAGAGTCAAGAGTCCCACAAAAGGGAATATATGTGAAACGCAGAAAAACAAACAGACAAATGAAGAAAGGTTCCTTACTATGAACTCAAAAAATAGTGAAACAATTTAAAAGTACGGTTCCCCGTAGTTTATCCGGTAATTTCTAGTGAAAAATGATTACTTATTATTATTATTATTAATAAAAGAATAAAATTTTAAAATTCTGAAAACAAAATTCTCCGTGTTCTTGCAATTCTTGCATTGCCAGCCGTGTACATGAGTCAGGGGGAAAACAATTTGATAGTCGTTTATGAAATTTATTGTTTAGTAACAAAATAAGTTATAGGGTAAAAGTATCCTGTAAGGCCATTGGGATTTGGACATTTTTATGCAAGACCCAAGGTTTTACAACTTATGTCTCCACCAGTGATGTCGAATCGTTCAATAAATATTCATACTCCAGATGATTCCAAAAAAGATTAAAATTTGGAAGTCATAAAGATAAAATGTAATTATGTCGGCACTAAAGATTTTTTAAATATTAACTATATAATGTAACTATGTTTTAGTTCATAACTTTTCAAGGTTTCATAAATATAATTTACAACTTATTGCATAGCCTTCTGGATTTATCGATATGTCTTGTGAGTCATATAATTTTATACACAGAAATCAATAATTCTTGATGTGGGGTAATCCAGACTTTGAATGTAATAAAATAAAAATAAATACGTGCTGAATTCACTGTACACATTTGCAGGAAAAATCTTGTTCGAAGTAAACTGTTCAAAATAGAACAGTCACGCGCTCAGTTTATATTGAATGTACAAAGATACATATCGTATTGCCGTCATACACTGATAAACACGACTTTGTCCTCTAACAAGCATCTAATTCTAGATATAATATTGCTACACATTTTACTGGATTACTTTTTCAAATATTAGTGCTAACGTCAAAACTAACCTAACTAGTCCCAACGGAAGAGATTCAGGACATAATTTACCATGGTGTACCTGTGAAAATTGTCTTTACTGGACGGTATTAACAATGGATGGTCAATTATTTACTCTGACTGCTCTGTAAAGCTTTTCTGTAATAAGTTGATAATCCATTATTTAACTCCGATATTCTTGAACGAAACATCATTTCTTTTTTCTCCTAAAGCTAATAGTGTACTCGTACGTTCTAAATACAAAACTGTTGCCAGACTATTATGCAGTTTGTCAGCAATTCTACTTCTTATTTCTACTCAATTTACTAAGGTGTTAACATTTTTGTAACAATACCTTATATTTATTTATTCACACCTTAGTACCTGTCGTTGGAAACAAAATACGTATGAAAAGTTTATTCAAGGGCACTATTTCTAGTCACAATTCTCTTCTAGTAGGCCCAAACACTGTTCAAATGATACAGTGAGGCAAACTTATAATTACACATAACACATATCTATTTTATTCATTTTCTAATTAGATAAATAGATTGGCTATTAGCGGCAGAGATCTGTTGGCAAACACAAATAGACATCACAAATACGTACGACCCGAATCGAATCCGGCCAAACCCAGGATCCCTCGCTCGGCAGACAGTATCATTATCAATAACAACGGGGTCATTAAAGACACTTTTCTTATTAATAACAAGCAAACAGCCCTCGTTTCGCCTCCATAAAATTAAGGTTTACTTTTAAAAATAGCACCCGCATTGTTTTAGGACTGGGTTCTTCTATTTATATCTTTGTTATTTATGGACGGATTGTAATTAAATGAACTTTAAATATGATGTAAAGCTTTTTCTGAGATTAGCGCGTACAAACCCACAGATACGCAGCCAAACAGACCAAAAATCTAACAACCTTTTTTTTCGGTTGTATCCTTCATCTACAGAAAACGATCAGTTAGAATTTTATTATATGTATATATAAATGGATTTTTGCACATATAATACAGCCTTAAATCAAAATCAGACACGTATATATCTACGTAGTCATCAATCATAAATGTTTTTATATTTGAGTCTCAGGGAAAATGGTGTCTTGTGGATGTTTATAAACTTTTATTACTTGTCAGAATGCTTTCAAAGTAACTTTCTTTGAACTGACTTTAAATTGAAAATTTGAAAGCCTCAGAAGAACTCGGGCAAGTATTCGCAAAATTCTTATTTTCTAAATATTTGCGGTTTTGTTTGTAAAATTAAGCTTAGAATTTCCTCTCAAACTATCATTTAAAGTCTGATCGGAGGGTATCGATATTGATATAGTACTTTATTGAATACTTACTTTTATTGTTTTAATTTTCGTTTTTTCTTCTACCTTCTTTTGTATTCATTTTTATTATCATATTTTACTTACAGAAATATGATAGCAAACGGACACATATTTCATTTAACATAAAAGTCCCTTCCTTATCTAATTAATTTAAGTTGTTCACAGTTTTTTAATTTATATATATTATTCTTATCTATACTACTATATAAATCTGTTGAGATTTTCTTTATGTTTTGAGATAACTCAAAAACGGCATGACCGATCTTAATGAAAATTGGTATGTAGTGAGAACACGTGATTGCGCATATGATAGGCTGTATAAAATGTCAACTAACCTAAGGATGTCTAATCAAGACAATAAATATGTAATATGAAATTAATAGTGTAACCCGAACGAAGTCGGACGGGACTGATAGTTAACTATAATACCCCCCTAACAAATAATATCCACGACAGATTATTGTCTTCATCCGCGAGAATAATTATATTTTCTGGCATACTAAGTAACAACTTATTGCTTATTTGTTACGTGTCAGCTACAGATAGACAAACATCCACCTACTTAAATACTACATTATGACATAGTAACATTGTCAAATAATATTTAATGCTTAAATTGGACCCCATTACAAAATTATGATTAGTTTACACAAGCAACCCCACTTCAGTTTGTACCGCTTTGGGACACATTATCTTTGTAGCAACAGAACATAGACAAAACACAGTTAATTTTCAATTAAAATTAACTTTTTAATGAATATCGCAACAAAAACATATTTTTGTTTCTTTTTCCTCAATATAATTATATACTTTTCCTTTTAAGTAACTTAAAATTCTATCGTGGGTTGGATGGAACCTCCACACATAATAATGTCATCCAATATGTATGTTTTTAACAACTGACAGTTATTACAGAGTTACCAGGCGAACATAACAACCCGAACGTATAATAAACCACATCACAATTTTATGATTATGACGAAGTATTACGTACGTTCGTTGACGCTCGAATACCTGCGCATCGAGTTATAAAACGCAGACATTAAACAAGAATTACATTTTTGTTCAGAGGCTTTCGCGTAATCGGTTGACATGAAAAGTAAATTTACAAATTAAAAACATTGTAACGTTATAAGATATGTTGTAACAAATTTTAACAGACACACGTGTTTAAAATAAATTAAAAAAAATTGCAAAACAAAAGATGTTTAAAGATGTCGGCCATACTCTTTGAGAACGGTGGTTTTGCAGTACGTATGTATCTGTGTTTTGTAGCGGTGTGCCACTGACGGGGCGCGGTGCTGAGGCGGGGCAATGCCAGTAATATTCGCCATATTACTTGGTAACAATAATAATAATAACAAAAAAAAACTTATATGACGTCAACGAAGGCAACTTTTAAAACGCGATCGTGTTGATCTTCCGAATCATAAATTCTGATGAATTATATACATAACCATTTCAAATTGTGTTTTACTTTACCGACATAATTGTTTGGATTTGGACCATGAGCGACACCCGTCTTTATAAATAGGCCAAGAAACATTAAACGACGTGATATAAGACTCGAGCAAGATGAATAGCCTTCTCATTTATAAAATCGGGCAACAAGAAAATGTTAGATTGCGCAAGAGGGTCACCAAAAATGTTTTATTTCTGAAAGCAAGAAACTATTACAGTAACTACTTTTAGTCTGCTCCGTTATATAGGACGCACTTCGGGACTATTCTTAAAGGCGCTTCGTTTTAGTCTTTGTGCTTTAGAAGCTCGGACGGTAGTGTTCATTCGACTCATATTTCTATAGGAGTTACGCAATTGTTAACGATAAACTCCTTTCAGTGTCTGCAGCTACTTGTAACGAGGGAAGAATTTAAAAGAATTAAATTTTTTAATATATGTATGTATATTATTAGCATTATTTTAAATATACTGGTGAGGTGCTATACATAAGAAGAGTCCACTCGCAGAGTCTACTCATCCTGAGGATTCTCTGTTTAGGAGCGAAACACCTGTTGGTCACGGTATGTATGTTGGTATATACGTTTTTTTATCATAAATGCATGTTCTCCTTTGTGGGAGGGAGGGAGGTTCTATGCATGTATAGAAGTATATATCATCATTCATTGTGCTTGCGGATTGTTTCAAAGATAATTAATACTAATTTAATGTATTTCCGCAAAGTAGCGCCTGATACTATCAATTATATCAAATCACCTAGTATAAGAAGTTTTTTAATCTGGTTTCTCAGTCGTAAAGCTACTTTATTCACATGCATTAGTAGCCCACTATGTTACTCTGTTCTTCTATTTGAGAAAAACTGAAACGTATTAAGCGCCCGGTAAACAATTTGACAAATTTTACACCGTTGTCAAATAATTTGATAATCTACAATTATGGTTAATGTTTCTAGGATAGTTTTTGATTGAAAACCAGTCTGTCAAGGCCTCAAGGCTCGTTTGAGCAATCTTTGAACATGTGCGAATGTATTTGTGAAACAAACGCCTTAGTTTTTGATGGCGACTGCAATCGATATCATAGGTCCAAAAATTTAAAACAAAATAGCAACAGAAGGGATTTAGTCACTAAAAAGAAGTTTTATAAAGATTTATCATAGGTATGACGACCACATAGCCCAGTTGGTAATGACCTTGCCTGCCGAGCGTGGGGTCCCGGGTTCGATTTCCGGCCGGGGCAGACATTTGTGTGACAGATAAATGTTTGTTTTCGGGGCATGGGTGTTCGTAATGTCTTATTTGTGTATGTCCATGCCACCCGCAACACGGGGAATCCTTGTGTGTGGTCCTAAGGATGTGAATGTATAAACGTTTATTTATTTATCCAGTCGTATTTCTTAATTGTTATTTAACTAGCCAAGAAACGAGCAATACCTATTGGGCTATGGGGTCGATAGGTAATATAAACGTAATATTTTACGTCATAGTAACTGCAGGAATTTGGCAACAGAAAATAACTGCGCTTTCTCTTTATTAAAAAATAAAACGTGGCTCCAAATTGTAAATACAGCGAGATTAGTTGCTCGAGCACATCTTTCAACATGAAAGAAGTTATTTTTGTAACAAGTAATGAATTATGGTATGCATGTCGTACGAGTACAACTGTTTTTTATGTATAATAAGGTTTTTGTGTCATCACTCTTTGTCGTTGAGAGATTAAGATTTAACTTTAAGTCTCATCTATACTTATGTATCATTACAATCTATAACTGTCCCCTGCTTGATATCCTACAACGTGAGGGTAAACGAACGACATCTCGTCAACATAACAATCATTTAAAATTATTATGCGCGTTCACTTCACTCTTGAACGGAACATGATGATGGATTTAGTAAAATGTAACGTCAAATACATTATATCAACATAAAAATTACATATGTCTACATAAATTAGAAAGTGCAAATAATATAATCTCATATTAATTTCTCCCGCCAACATTCTCGAAATTTATAAAATACAGATACATTCTGGGTTTGGTAAACCTAAGTAAGTGTATTCTAACCTAAATAAACTATATTCTCAGTATACGAAACGCTCTAGGTTAATATCAATAGAAAGTTTATATAAGCTATTAAGTATTCGAATATTCGCTTTAAAGCTAAATTCCCAGACAAGTCTTCAAAGGCCACAATAAAAGCATTGTTCTAAATGGCCACACGTCGAGTTGTCGCTGTGCCAATGTTTATCGAACAAAAGTTTTCCGTTAAGGGAAACTTGATCGTTTTCAGTACGAAACAATGGCTTCTGAACAAAAACTTATTGTTTACCCCAAGTTGTTTAAATCTTAAATAAATATTTTATTGAACGATATGATTGATGATACATATTTTAATTCGTGTTCCCATTGAATAGGGCAATTATGGAAACAATCGGATTTCCGAAATGAAAATATATCTGAAACCATAACCGAATCTCACAAAAAAGATTCGGATAGTTTCAGATAGGAGCAGAATAAAAATAAAACACGTTATGACAGGTTTTCGCCGACCCAACTCGGTACACTAACCGCTCATTTTAGACAGTTTTTGTTATTTAATTTTAAGGTTATTGTATTTTACTATGACTATAATACCACACAACACCTAAAAATAAAATATTTAGAAATTGATATTACCGACATTGCAAGCGCGCAGTTACATCAATGTCTCTCCCGTAGCACGTGATAGCTTTAATCAAGCTAATCGATTCCTGGGTGAGGTTCAATTCGAAATTGAAATATGGAGATAGTGAACACGCGCATCGAAGCGGCTGTTTTGAAGTATTTTTGCCATATTTCACCGCTCTCAATTAAGAATTAGGTTGATTAAATGTAATACGAACTACATCTAGTACGAAATACAGTATCGGATCATGAGTCATGGATCTTTTGAAGATTTTATAGATATATTATTTTTTTATTAAAATAATCATGAGATTAGTCGAAGGGTGCAGAATTGATATCTCGCACTTGGAACTCGGATTCTAATTATGGCAAAAAAATATGTAGATGTTAGAAATAAATTATTATTTGCATCGGTGTAAAAAAACATTCTGACTAAAGCTGCATATCAGGTCTCTTACGAAACTCTTGAATTTCCAAAATGTTGTTGGAGATGTTTGAAGTTCACCAAACATACTTAGTCAGCGCGACAACGACATTAATCATTCTTATTGTGAGAGGACGCCCATGCGCAACAATAGGATAGTTATGGGTTGTGATATTATTTGTTTATATTTTTTAGCTGGCAAACGGATAGATGTTCAACCCGAAGGTAAGTCACGGCGTTTGGTGAACCAAAGACAAAGAGCATTAGTGCTGACCTCGAACAAAATAAAATGATGAAACGAATGATAATGATGGTAACGGTCCGCATTTGCGTGACGCATAGAGACCTTTAAGTAAAATTACCTGACGTCCTTAGGTTGTTCGTTGACCGGCTTCGAAGCACCCCGATATTAAATTTATTGTAGGTACTAAATGTAATAAATACTTCTTAAAATAGTAAAAACTCGACAGATGTTGCATATACATATGTATCTATAGCTATATTACTAGTAAATATTTTAACACAAATACCGTCGCAAATTTAAAGAACGTGAATTTCTTAGTTTCATCTCCTAGTTTTTACCCTTTAAACGTGGTATATTTTCATAAAATTTAAGTGGGGCTAAACGAAAAGTGTACTATCTCAAACAAAAAAAAGCATTTTTTAAAGTGGTTGAGAAATGACGGATCCAAAATTTAAAACAAAAATCAAACCTCGTCTTTTCTGCAGTCAGTTAAAACACAAAAATAACTAAACTTCAAGTTTGAAATAATACGTATATAATAGATTATTAATACGACAATAGAGAAGCCACGTTAAATAGTTCGTCTGAATTTTACTTGCCTATACATTAAGTTTTTTAACAAGTTAAAGCTAGTTGGTTAGCTCAATTCACGTGTCCGAGGCTTTTTAAATGAGGAATTCGGAGAATACATTGAAATAAACAGTTGTAACTTACAACTGAACTTCATACATGCAAACATAGACACAAATACTCTAATATACGTAGCAACATACACAGCGTCAGCATTAAGAAACGTAAATAAAGTGTAAAATCGATTTTGATACTATCGATTCGATTCCTATGTATATTCGGTAACCTACTCGACTTTGTTATTTTCAGTCAATTAAGGTATACTTTGTATTATCGTAAAAATATGTTTTCCAGTTTTAGATATTGTTTATCCGTCACGATAAAACATGTTATAGTTTCGTTTTAAAAATCCAACTCGGATAAGAATTAGGATAATTACCTTGAACTATAGAAATTTAGAAGAATCTTTAAAATATCTTAAATATTTATTATAGACAAAGAAATTTACTAGCGGAATATTAGAAAATTGTATAACCTTCTTTATAGTATATAAAAGTTACACCACCATGAAAATCACTAAAAATGCCAAAATCGCGTTCCTGAAGAATAAACCCTCTTAAGCAATTAATTCTAGCTGGCATTTAATTTTCTTTTCAAAAATTTTAACGGTTGGAAACGGGAAAAAAATGTTTATTTTATACATATTACAAGATTGAAATAACTGAAAAATTTTCGTAAGTAATCTTCCTAAATAAATTTTATTACGATGGCTGCCAAATCCAAAGCAATATAAAGATAATCACATTTTGATGCGATGTGCCTTATTGTTACTTTTTGCTTTCAGACAACAATAATTACACTACAATCGCCATCAATTTTCCAAACACAATGGTACAATTTGTTTAATTCATCTCCAATTTTCTTGTGTGAAATATAACAGAATACAATGCGATTTTCTAAAATTCAACGCCGTAAATTTGAGAACGAATATATTAATCTCGACGATCTGAAGTGTAATTTTAAATCCTTTTAGTGTTCTGTACTAACACTAAATAAACAGTGCCCTTATTGATCACTTACTTGTGGATTTATTCGTTTGTTTTCTTTGAACGTGACAATACTTAAACATTGTTTTAACTTGCCCCTTATTACCAAACTATTGAGCCTAAAAATTCTAAACATCTACGAAAAGTAGCTTCCCATGTATAGTACTCAAGAAAACCTGCATGTATTCCTATACCAACCTTTGTGTAATATCCAGATATTCCAGAATATTGGGCATATTTATATAATTTACACTAAGCTAACCGAGTCCTTTATGTTTACGCCCTGCTTTAGGTTTTCAGACCACATATGTACTCTCTTATTACGTAGGTTCATTGTATATGAGTCTACGAAGTTCAATGCCTTTATCTAATATATTGATATGTACTTGAAAATATGGACATTTACATGATTATAAAGGATATAACAGATTAGATTAAATAATTGTTTTAAAACCTTTATGTAATCTTTTATGAATTTAATTGATAAAAATCTGATATGATATTCTACCATATTCTCCTATTACAAGTATAATATCATTAAAAAATGGATTGTAAGCTTCCTATACTTTAAAGCTTTCTCGAAAAAATTTCATTATTGGTACAAGCACGAAAATAAAAGTTCGAAGTGAACACTTACCAACAAATGGCCCACGTTGCTGGTCGTACTTTATTTCTGTAGTCAAATAAGAGGAATCTTATCGAACTCCTCTCAAACTCTCAAACTTTGTCCACCCAAATATTTGATTAATTTATTTGCTCCCGACTTTTTTCAGTTAGAGAGAAAGCCACCGAGCCATGAAGTCTTAAAAAAAGCATTACACGCTTCGATTCCGTCAATTTTTTGCGCGAAATTCCCTATCCTGTTTGCCCCATACCAGTTAAAATAAATTCAAATAACACAGACAGAGCACGTCCTGTCTTGCACGAGTATTTTTTGGATGTGTATCGCTGGTCATATAGATAAATAGTTAGGAGATCAATAACATCCAACAAATTAGCAAACGGCCACCTGAAGGTAATAGCTAGTACTTAGTAGCTGTAATGTAATAGCTAGTACTTAGTAATAGTACTTAGTAGCTGCCGGCCATGTAAGTACCCCAAAGGCATCACCGACACGTTGCAAGCTAACAAGAAAATATTATAACCCGCCTTAAGATCCGGTTATAAAAAGTATTTAATCTTGAAAGCTTCGCTTGGCAAGCAAGATCTAACGACCCTGAACCAACTGGATAATAGGATCGCCTAACACGTGCACTTTATTAATAATACTCTGTAACCTTCATCTTTCTTAATGTTCTTCGTGTTAAGTATAAAGATATAAATTATATAGCCAATGAACATATGAATCATCTAGAGCAGTTGCTCGGTTATATATGTAGATATAAGAGACCGCTGAGTGTTTCCCGTCCAAAAAGAAGACCCAGCAGTATTGATTGCATGTTTAAAGGTACTGAAATAGCCCTGATCTCAATACCTACTCCAGTATCCTGGTACATAATTAATGTACTATGTCGCTCCACTGGATTATTTATTTACGCGTGCTTCGGTCGAGCGACTTTGTAAGTATTCCACCTCGCTCTAAAGTTGCGTCACTACTGAAAAATGTATATTCGCGTTTATTTTCGACGTATATTTCTTAACGATCATAATGAAACAGTACATTTCATTCACCAATATGAGTATAAATTAAACAGTATGCGAGATGTTTTGTTTACAGCCGGTATGGCGGATAAAAAAAGCAGACGGGCCACGATATAATTAGATGACGAGTTGATCCAGCTCAAGCAAAAATTGACAAAAAATTTGATATGCCTGTAACACTAGGCATACAGCAAGAAAAAGCACCTCTCGCTAATGAACAAAATTTCAGCCACATCGATGTAATCAATGGAGATATTTCACAGTCCCATTTTCAGTACTTTTTGCCGCCGCATGCCGATTCAAAATGAGCGTTTTTTTTTGGCGCCGTTTACCACAGGTTTTTTCAAATATAACTACTATGTAAACAGATTTTTGTTCTAGAGCCAGCGATGCATTGACGAATTTCTGGTATCTGGCTCACGCCCATAAACAACGATTACTATTTTGTATCATCGTGTACACCATGCTCATTCGCCTGATATTCATTTTAAAAAGTTAAAGCAAATGGCAGCGTGTATATGACCTGCATCTTTCTCATTGCGAGTTTAGACCGGAGCCCAGTAGTGAGGCGATATGGGATGTAATGATGAAAGGAAATTAAAAATATATTAATTGGCGCTCTTATTCCTACCGTTTTCTTTTTCACATAATTTATGAATTTTTAAAATGTATCCTTAGTTCTGAGTCACTCCTGCCATAGTACAACCTCTGAGCAATGGACGATTTAATGGCGTCATCCAACCGAAATTCACCCTAGACTGAAACCAATATAATCAAAGTGCTTTTGAATAATAGTCAAGTTTTGTAGCTGCCAAACTATTGACAGCAACGTAAAATCAATCGTGAAATATTTGTTGTTATACTAATATTTAATCTATAAAACTTCATACACCGCAGTGTAATGAAATTTTAATCTCAACCTCTGATTGGTTTAATCAAATGAACACGCTGGGGCATACTCATACTTGTATTAAAATTCATCGCACACCTACTGTAATAAAAAATCAATTTATTTCGTATGAGACTTTTTTTACGTTAAATTTGTAGTTGAATGTATGCATGTAATCATAATTAATGTACTAATTAGACAATGTTAAAAGCAATTTCAAGCAATACAAATTAAATTATGGAAGCAAATAATAACGGCTTTTATTCTGGAGTTTACCCACAGATAATATTAAACATCTAAATAAAAATAAATAAAATAAAAACATTCTTTTAAAATTTAATTTCAAAATTTATTCAATTTATCACAACATAAGTTAAACAAGCAAAACAAGGATACGAAACAAAACGCATAATAGGCATTTAAAAACTAAAATGGAACACCGTGATTGTTAAGGTGTCACTGAAAAAAGTTGGATATATTTATCCAAATAAATTTTGTATTCGTTTATTTTTTGACAACTACGTTTGTTAATTTACTAGATATCCATAATTATTTTTAATATATTTGTCTAGTAGAAAAAGCTCAAATATTTTTTATCGGATACTTGCACGATATTTTTCGATTTATTTTTAACTAGATTTTTCCCGCGAATTCGTCCGCATGAATTTAACAAAAAAGTTATTTAGTAGAAATAAAAGTAGCTTAAGTTATTCCTTATTACATCAGCTACTTGCAAGTGAAACTTCCATCAAAACCGATCCAGCCGTTTCAGAGATTAGCCGGAACAAACAGAGAGACAGACAAAAATTGTAAAAAATGTTATTTTTGTATATGTACCATATATACATACATTCATATGCATGTAGTAAAAAGCGGTTATTTTAATATTGCAAACAGACATTCCAATTTTATTTATTAGTATAGATAAAATTGCTCCTAATAAGCACATCCCGTAGTGTAGAAGTTAAAAACCGCGGCCTTAAATGGAAGCAGATCTTTACGAACGCCTTTTTCCACTGGATACCTACAGTGTGAACAAAGCTGTGGAATTAGCTATTGTTCTTTCGCACAGGCGCTAATTTAAAATCCTTCTTCACGCTTCTCTAATTTAATTACGTAGGAAGCATGCTTACAAATGAATTCTCTATAATGTGGTTGAATGTTTGTGAAGACAGCCAATGAATTGGACTATGATATGTATCCGTTATTTATTGTGAGGAGATCTAGCAGTGGGACAGATTTCTTTTTTGTATAATATAAGTTAATGACAACAATCCAAGCTGATGGTAAGTGGTGATAAAGGCTAAGATATTTAATGTATTAACTTGTAAAAGCTTATTCATTCTCCTCTTGAACACTCCCACATCATACGTAGTAGGGAACACCGACGCTGGCAAGCGATTTCAGTCCTTTGCAGTGCTCGTGACGAATGCATGACGTCCACACAGGCGGGATAGTCACGACAAAAGGATGGTAGGAACAGTGATAGGGGTCTTATTTCGCACAATTCCTACGGACACTTTCCAAAATGCACCCTATAGAAGACTGAGACTGCGCCGGTTCTCAAGGCATTGTACACTGGATTCGACCAGATCACCACCAGCCGAATGCTACCGCAACACTTAAATCGGTCGATCATCCCCCACTGACACAAGCTCCTCGGGCCATGAACAAGATATTATTTTAAACGAAATTGATCATTATTAGAATGGTTTATTTAAAGAATTCTATACTTGGTAGCAATAATAAAATGTATGTGTGAATGTAATGGAAATGTATCGTAGCATGTCTGACCACGTCACATTTAAGTGTACCTAATTGGATACAGTCTTGTTAACGATGACACCGCTGTGCCACAGATTATAAAAGCTACTTGACTACGTATCGGAACCGGTAGCGGAGCTTATACTAGTTTCAAATTAATTAACTTTATACAAAAAAAGCTCATGCTACCACATGACAACTTTAATTTGATGGATCGAGTTTGGTAACAATAGGCATAACAGAAGGGGGTTTTGCATTGAAGTTTTATAGGCATTTCATTGCTTTGATGAGAGAATCAGGTAAAAAGGATCTGTCTGTGTCCATTTTTGTCATTCAGCACAAATCACAATTTAGGGATCCATGCCACAATAGTCCACCTCGCTGACCAAAAACTTATTGGCAGACTTCACTCGACTTCGAAAACAATAAACTTTTAGGTATGCGCATTTCCCCATAATATTTTTATCCACCGAAGCGAAATATTAGCGAATTTGTATTAAATTAACAATTGAAAAATT
Source organism: Megathymus violae (assembly GCA_003671415.1). NCBI lineage: Eukaryota > Metazoa > Arthropoda > Insecta > Lepidoptera > Hesperiidae > Megathymus > Megathymus violae. Next base: position 3,605,551 of record PDGT01000015.1, on the reverse strand, counting down.
AGAGGCAGAATTCAAACCCTCCGTAATCCTCCGTTGACCGACGTTCAAACCCTTGTTACTATTGCTTTAACACTTCAACGCCTCCTAACACAACGAAGTACGTCACAACATCTCTGTTCAGCATAACGGCGTTTATGATAATCATTTGTAAATGACTAGTGAAGCAACCTATGATAGGACACGATATTATGTCATTTACATAATCAATTGATGCAATTATTCATAGACGTGAAAGATGGATTACTAAGAGTTCTCAGAATATAATTACTACATATAAAAACATCTCAAAAACAACTGTACGGATTTAAATGCGATTTTACCAAAGCGATCGTGTAGTCCGACAGTAACCTGTTTTATTATTAATGAAAGAATAATAATATATTTCTTTAATTAATTAGAAGCCATTGTTCGTTTCTTAACACCGTGGCGTTACAATCAAAAATCACGACTTCGTGCGGGTTCATCAAATAATTGTTATAACAATACAAACTTGCTAGATAACCTATGACCATCCAGAATAATGTACATATCAAATGGTAATATATTTTTTTAGATAGAAACTGTGGTTCTGGAGGTTAGTTTCTGCATATACACAAACTCACACAATTCGTACTCTCTACGCACGTGTGTAACCGAATTGATTTTACTTTTGTGTAGGTACGAGTTGGAGCTGATAAGCAGCAATCGGCCTACATTGATTACATTTTATTTCACTGATGCCAATAGCTAGAGCAAAGCTATGAAATTGAATAATGTTAACTATCGACATTTGAAACCAATCCTAAACATAATTCCGGTTCTATTTGAAGCTAGTAACATAATAAAGAAAGCTATAATATACTGGAACAACCTGCCTAAACACATGTACATCTGGAAGGCTTCAACTTTGTGGCCGTTTAACAGAACATTTCGGGAGTATTATGTCACCTCTCAGTAAATGATTAGTCGACACTTATACTTATATATACCGACAAATATAAGTATACAACACACACACACATGAGCGGCAGATTTTGGTAAGTCAAGAGCCCATTACCGTTTTAAGTCCCGCGAGAATGTTAAGGTCGCAAGCGGTCTCTTTGGAGGATTCTATGACTACCCATGTGACATATATATGTATATAGCTGATAAAAACACGAAATGCCAATTTTGCAAAGAAAACCCCTACTGTCGTCCGTGACGTTGTCGTTATATGATAAATATTACAAGTAAGATTGTTTTGAAACATTTCATGGAGAATAAAAAAATTTACTCTGTAGTCAATCTCATTCCGCTAATAGTTATAGCAGTTTTGCTTTCTAGATAATCTGGTATGTTTACCTAGTAGAATCATATTGTTCACTGACAATTAAAAATAATAAAGTGCAGTAAACGAAGTGCCATATCTTTTAATTTAAAATCCACTGAAAACAGCGCCATTCAAATGCAAGTTGTATCACGGTTAAGGGGATTCCTTTCTATCCAAGCCCTCTCAAGATAAGATTAGTCCCGTCACTTAGCAGGCATTAGTTCGTATCAACACGTTGCGCGGGAACGAAGCTCAATTGTATATTTCCCGGTAAAGCAATTTGCATAGAAACATTTTGTTACTCGGTTATTCTTGCTTTCTTGTTCTTTTTTTATATATTACTTAAAACTATTTAATTTAAGAAACAAATAAAGACTTTATATGATCTATACTAATATTATAAAGAGGAAAGCTTTGTATTTTTGTATGTTTGTAAGGAATAAACTTAAAAACTACTGAACCGGTTTTAAAAATTCTTTCACCATTAAAATACTACATTATCCCCGAGTAACATAGGCTATATTTATTACTAGAAAAAATAAGGGATAAAAAAGGTATAAAATAATTTGCTTGAAAATTTCTTTTATCGCATACGCTGCGAAAACTATTGACGATAGAACAAAAAAATTTCTACAATATTAGAGAACATATCAAGATAAAATTGTACATACATATCTCAAAATGTTTAAAAATAAAAGTACACCCGTGCGAAGCCGGGGCAGGCCGCTAGTTTATAATAAAATTGTTTTCTCTTTTTCAATTTATTCTCCATTGAGGCCAAAGAATATAGAGTAGGGTTTCCCACAAAGCACCGAATGTTTTAGTATAAAATAGTTTAAAAGAATCTAAATTGAAAATACAGGTTTAATTTAGTATGTCAATGGCATGTTTGGGAGGGTACTCAGCGAGTTCCAGTGTGTTTTTCCAATCCCCGTACGATCCGCAAATGGATATAATCGTAAAACCCAACGTGCAAATCACTACTTGTTGATCTTAAAAGAAATAATTCTGTTGCATTCGATGTAGTATATTAGGCGAAGTGATCTAACCTTTAGGAGAACCAGTGCATATGTATTGTATCGGATAAATACGTTCACTTTGGATAGTACATATTCACTGAATTGTTTCATGAATTGTTTCATGAATTGTTTTGTAAAGGCGGATAATACCGTCGGTAGAATTTAAACGCTAGCTTATCCGTTTTGGATAATTCAGCAGATAATCCCTGCTTTATAGCCATTTGCTTTTTGATTAATCGAAAACTGTCTACCCAAGGACTTCTTCTGCTCTAAAAAGTTTTCATTTTCTAAAGATAAAAAGTAAGGAAAAGGTTTTTTTTGTAAGAAGTGAAAATATAACAAATACGGATATAATAGACGCTCACATACTCATACACCCGTACTACGATGTATAGATAGTGGTATGGACACACACAAACAAGATATTACACATACCCAAGACTCTAGAGAATTTAATTGGCAAAAAAATGTCTGCTTCAACCTCAGAACCGAACTAGCAAATAACAGATTTGAGCATTCACTGTAGTGACCAATCACGAGTGTATTGGTGCTCTTTAATGCACGTTTGGCGTTGAACTTATTTGTTGTAATGACGATTGACGTTTATGTCAGTAATTTGAATGTTTTAAAATATTATATATACATAAAAATTGTGTAATGACATAAGAATTTCCCCATACCACCCGATCTAGAATCGGCTGAAGCCGTTTATGAAAAAGTTTAAGTATAGCATTAAGGACCAACACTTATACCAAGCCCAGCCTATGAGCTTACCTGCGCTTTGAATGTCATAATATGTCGGGATGAGTACTGGAAGACCCTTATGAAAAATCTTCAGTCATTTTGATACTTGCCGACTACTTTAAGTGTTCTATAAGAAAAATTTGCATTCCTCGTGTAATAATTTTTAAGCAATACTTAACGCAAACATTCATATTATCCTACAATTACTTGGCTCGCGAGTGGTATTGAAGTTTATCATCATCGAAAACAACATTGGATGATTAATTACACGTAACGTAAAGGGTGAATTACCCGCCATGTGCCGCCATGTGCGTTGTCCGGACATCGAAACTACCGATGAAATGATTTATGGAAATGTCATTCGCAACGAACCATTTCCAATTTGGTTTCTATTTCTGCACCAACCACGTCTTTCCGTTTGAAGGAAATGTAATATATAATTATGTTTATACATCCTTTTAATCGTAAGTGCGTTTTTTGGTAATTGTGTAGGTAAATTCCTTACGTAATCGTTTCATGTTATATTCGCACATTATGGTTCACAACTATGATAAGATTTGATCATGTTTGGAACAACCACCGAAGGACCCGTTGGTCATATTCACATAATATAAATATTTATTTTTGGTGATGATTCATAGATAGCAAGAATGCGAATTGAATATATATATATAATTATATATATATATATAATGACGCGTACGGCTGTGGTCAATTTATTACCAAATTTATTTATTTATTTGTTATTGAGCGTAGGTTAACACAGAGCTGGTATAATTATATACGAGTCGTAATACACTAGCCAGACTATGTATACAAATGTTTATAAATTGTACATACATTATATCAAAGTATACAATTCAAATAATTATCTATTACGAAATGTGATGGAGAATTAACTTAGTTTAAAAAATATGTCAATTATTATGAGTTATAATCATGTCATGATACTGTCCTTACAAACTACTTAAATTAATATAATTCAATTACATCAGTTAATATCAAATTACGAATTTCAATAAATACTAATAATCAAATCAATTATCTAAATATTCATTTACGGTACAGAAAAATTTGTCAGTTAACCATTTTTTTAGACTATTTTTGAAAGGTTTTAATGGTAACCCTTTAATATACGTTAGTACCTTATTACAAATTCTTATGCACTGTAGCAGTTCTATGCAATATACATAGCAGTTATTTCTATAAATTGCCGTTCTCGTGTTATCAGATAGAACAATTCTGTTTGGATTTCTAATTTTCCTTGGATATCTATATTTTAGAAATAAATTTTGGTTATTTTTAACATAGTATGCTTGCTGCCTCTAATACATACATACAGAGCAGAGATAATAATGACAAGTTTTTGAAAAGTGGTTTGCATGAATCCCGGGGGGCTTTCCACAAATAGCTCTTACGACCTTTTTTTGTGCAATAAATGCTTTATTAATATTTGATGAGTTACCCCATATTAGTAATCCGTATTTTAATATGAATGCTACATACCTATGCAACGTGGAGAGTGCTAATGAATTTCTTAATCGATGAAATAAGTACACGAATCTGTTGAATATATCGCATACTTTATTTACATGTGAATGAATTGTTAATCGTTCATTCATTCATATTTAAATTTAAATATTTAACAAGCAATACAACGTACCAATTCAGGTAGTTTTATATACGTGTTGCGGTGATGAATATTGATAATGGTATCGTCAAACCTATTTTATCACTGGGCATGGCTTAAGGTTCGCACTCTTTAAAAAGTAATATTGAATAATTGAATTTTTTTGGGGCTCCATTAATCATAACTCAAGCCAAACGTCCTGGTTCGTGGTGCACAGTTGCCTACTGTTTGAAATCGCTTTGCTCTATATCAGCATAACCCAGCATATCCATCTATGATGGTAGACTTTTATAACTGCATGGCGACACTGCTTACATCATGCGTGAAAGGTTTTTAAAATGTTACGATTATGATATCATCAAACAGTTAACAAGTCGACGCCCGCTTCATTAATAAATTAATAAATGAAATAGTATTTTTTCCAATTTTTCAGCAATCAAACTACGCTATCGCTCCAACAAAACCATGCAAGAACTCCCAATAAGGTTCTTCCTACTAGTACTAGGAACTTCCTACTCACAGTTACAAAAAGCACTTACTCTTAGCTATATACTATGTTTTATACTATGTATTAAACTCATGACCAATCAGCCTTACCTTTAAAGTGATCCCAGATGATCATTGTAATAACCTTTCTTGACAGGGTGCGTTTGTCGTGGGTTTATAATTTACAATATGACATTTCTATCAATTCGAACATAATTTTATTATAAATACACATCTACCCCTGAAAGACCTTACCCTTACACGCTGGCAATGCGTCATTGATTACTTTGGTATAACGGAGGTCCATAGGCGAACGTGACCTGTTCACCTTAGGCGGTAACTTATCTTTTTATGTATCTAGCCGACAACCAAGCCGATGGGCCAGATCATAAGTCGTTACCCATGAACATTCGTATCACTCATTCTTCGTGCCGATCGTAACAATTAAAATAAACCACGGTTGATTCTAGGATGATAGCAGCTACGCAAATAAAAGTTATTAAGAATTATTATTGCGATGTATAAGGGCCGCTGGGATTAAACTGGGTATTAAAAAACCTAGCGTCTCCAACAAGCGGGACCATTCGCCGTAGCCACGTCTGTTGTTCAGCAGGGTGCACCACGAGAGAAGCGAGAAGCTTGGGTTGAACTCCAGGGCGGATGGAACTCTCTAGACCCCAAACCTGAACTTATGTCGGCTATGAACATATAAAATAACTTTATTTCATTTCATACATTGGAAGAACAAAAGGACATAGTAATATCCACTCCAATAGGGGCATCCAGTCCGTCGGGCACAGTTTCACTTTAATATTAATTGAAAGCTCAATGTTCACAACCTTGAATCATAATATAATAGTATCATTACTCTAAGCAACATCTGCCGAGCGCTAGATTTAATTGCGAGTACTCGCAATTTATTTTAAAACGATTATAATAAATACATATATATATATATATATATATTTGTAACGAATATAAACATAAAGAAGCCGTCTTTCAACATTTAACAGAAATATTTAAAATTTAAATTATTATCGGTCCGTCTGTGACGCTAGGTACTATATAGAAACAGAGAAACCCTTAACAGATTTAGTTGACGTTTGACATACTTGAATGTCTTACATTACTTACGGGTCACAATCTAAGGTCAACATCAACATTAAGGTCATCATTTACATTATGACATTCAGCACGGGAAATGGATCTGTTCGCACCAAGTCAGTAGGGATGTTATGGATATGAAATTTCGGATCCGGATATATGAATAATATTTTACCGGTTTCGGTTACGGTTAAGTATATGAAATTATTTCGGATTATCCGATTGTTTCGGATAAGTTCGGTTACGGATATTAGATGATTTTGGACTTGTAAACAAAATATATGATGTATTTTGACACGGTAATATTTTGACTTTCTGTCTGGGTATTATTTGGTATTATAATTTAAATTAGACAGAGTGAATAGGATGAGGAATGGCTTTCGAACGGAGCGTTGCTTCGGTGACCCAGCGATAGAGTCAGTGTCGCCGCGTCATTGAGGCCTTAGCTCGCAGACTGCGGGGACGCCCGAACACCCCCTCCCCAAGGTGATTGCCATCAGGTCCCCTCTTCCGGTCGCCAACCGGCGTGATGGAGCCACCCCAGAATTTTTCGCAGTTGGCGGAGCAGCCTTTCGGGCCACTACTTGGGCCCTCTACTGACTACAGTCGGCCAGCGGTGCACCGTGCTTCAGATCCCGCTACCCTTCAGAGCTAAGTTCCCGGCGCAACAAACAAACCAACTCATCACCCATTCGGCTTCATAACACATCATGCCGAAACACGACAAATCGCTTGGCAACACGGCTTTATCTCATGGGTGGTAACCAAAGCCTTCAGCCGATGTTATGGCCTTCCATCGGAAAACCCCTCTTAGTCGTCTCTTACGACAGGCAGGGGATACCGTAGCTCGTATTCTGCTCCCGAGCTACAAGGACTGGAATAACTTGCCCGCGTAGGTGCTCCCGGCTACATACAATGTGGGAGTCTTGAAAAGGAGAGTGAATAAGCTTTTATAAGTTAATGCGTTTAACATCTTAGACTTCTTCATCACTATCAGGTGGGATTGATGTCAAGCATTAACTTATTTTATGTAAAAAAAATGGAAAAAATCCTTGTAAATTAAATAATAAAAGCAGTCTCAAGATGCGCAAGGTTCAGACAACGAGAACCTGTCACAACCTGTTTCATTTAGACTCCGCCTCTATCTGAAACTATCCGAAACTTTGATATCGGATTCGAGTACGGTTTCAGATATATTTTTATTTCGGATATCAGATAGTTTCGGTTACGGTTACGAAGCTCCATAACATCCCTGCAAATTACTACAAACTCATAGAATAAAACAGTCTCTATCTGTATATCTGAAGGCGATACTCAAAAAGATCTGCTTGGATAATGATATAGTTTTAACCTATAGAGTGATTCGTGAGGATCGTTTAAATTTACAAGGTAAACATGTAAAATATTTGAAACACTTGATGAAAACAAGTAACGATTGATTCGGGTGCGATTATTAAGATACAAAGCATGTAAATCTTAAATGGTCAATAAATAGTTTTAGAGTTCTTGTAGCTATTGGAATAAATAATAGTTATCATTTCTATTTCAAGTACGAAGAAAATCGTAAAACAAAAGTTATAAAAATGGGTTTCAATAATTCCGATTGTGGGTTTAATTTAAAATTGTTATCCAAAGCGAAACGGAGACGGGTAACTTGTACGATAAAATATTCGCCGTATCAAATTTCTTTCGTGATTTTTATTTAGCGTAAAAATATTTCGTAGTTCCGTTTTTCTTGGCACTCGAAATAATTCAGACCATCTGTTTTCCGTTTATATATCAATCAGTATATGAATTTTTAATTAAAGGCGAGTTAATATTTAAATTGTTGTATCGTGTATTAATTATTCCTTAGAATAATCCATATTGGCCGTTGCCATTTTGGCTATAGCAAGCAATGTAATTTGTAAAATGAGAAAGGACAGGAGGAAGACAAAGAAACATTACTTGACACCGACGCATATAGGAGCCAATAACGCAAAACCAATGTCAAACCAATGAATACGAAGTAATCAAGGATATTACAAGAAGGGTTAAAAAAAAGCACATTAATTTTGACCAGCGTCCGTATCACTTCCCTCGACCTAAGATTTCTTTTGTACTTTTAAAATAATGCAAACGTATTTGATATCATGGGCAGTCAGAAATATAACAACTTCTCCACCTGAATTCTCAAATCGAGCCATGTTTGTTACAGAAAAATCATTGTGACAAATATCGTATTCAAGGATAAAAAATATTTTTATATTAACGCATATGTATTTAATACTAAACATCACTAGAACTCATCTCGAAAATCACATTTAAAGTGGAAGAGAACCTCCCAACGGTGTCATGTCCACGGTTTCACAGTATGTCGTTATATATGTTATGTCGTAACAGATGAACACACAGTTTTATCGCTAGGAACACTTTTGTAGTCTCCCAGAATAAGTAAGATTTGTACTCACTAGAACTCTTAGCATTCATCCTTTAACGTAAGACGTCCCCAAAATTCCTATGAATTCATGGCTGCTCCCCTAAAGTGAACATAAACACATTACATTACAAAAATTTTATCCCTTCTTTGACTACTCCGTCACATAAAAAAATACCGAACCCAATTACACTTATCGAAATGTTTCATTAAAATATAAAAACGAAAGTTATAAAAGACGTTAATCTTTTAGTAAAATGATATTCAATAAATCATATTTCGAATCATTAAATTTAACGTTTTGAAGCTTAACGGCTCATTTAATCACATTATTGTAAATTCGATTTGCTTTTGCAGTCTCAATTATTTAACGAGAATAAAACTCTTTTAAGATTTTCGTTTAACAAAAGATATACATTTGTGATGGATTATGATTATTGAATATACATAATTTTAGGTTGTATATTTAAAAACCTCGTTTCGCTTCGGAAAACGATCGCTAGGTTCGTGAAGAGTATATATGTATTATGTACCTACTATTCATATAAAGGAGTTATGCAAAAAAATTCATTTAAGTTGAGTAGTCTAATGAGTAATTAACATCAGTCATTAATTAAGTAATGAGTACTTACAGTGCCAGTAAATTTCAAGAAAATGCATTACCCCTTCAGACAAAACTATTTCGGACAAAAACCGTAGTCAGACTTAACCTAGGCAAAAAACACAATTAGAGCCTCGATCCCCTGAGTAAGAGGCAGGATACTCAAAGCACTATGTTAGAACCGCTGACGCATAAAGCAACATAAAACCGTCAAGCGTCGTTACATCATACTTCAACTGCCCACGTATGTAAATGGGAAGGAATTTGAGAGACAACCTTTTAAATTTATATGGAAATTAAGGTTATAAAAAACGCTTACCCTCTAATACGTCACTGGAGATTTTTGACCTGGTTTTACGCTGCCGACATCGACCATAGATATGATTAATAAATTTACACCATTAAGATTGGAGTGTCAGAGCCTCCTATGCTCGTGGTGCACCTTGCTGAACAACATACAAAGCTATGTCGAACCTGGCAGCTACGAGCAGCTGTCGAACCTCTTTCGAGAATGAACTGTGAAAGGTTTTTTGCATATTCCATAGCAGCAAATAGCCAGTTATTGGCGGGTCCCCCTGATTTCATCTTGGTTTGCAACACGTTGGTGCCCATTTACCACCAAGTGACTCTTATTCTCGTTTGTCGATCATTGATAATAAAAATATCACAGATAACCGAGACCTGAGAATAAACTTTAGCAGTCAAATGTCCGTCCCTGCTAGGTATTGAACCCTAGTCCCATTTCTCGGTAAACAAAGCCAGAGCCAACAAAGCTATACTGGCTAAAACCAAATATGTAGCACCTTTACATCAATGGAAATAAATCGTATATAAGTAAAGATTTAACTTTTACATACGTCATGCGAAATAGAACTTGTCAGTGAATAATTATTCTTGCTGTATGCCCTACTACTACAGTAGCAAAGAACAATAAATTATAACTATTCCTCATTGTACTTCCTATATGTGTTCGTAACATTTAATGGCAGGTAAGCAAATGGTCTACACTGTGAATATCCATAGCGCAATAGTCGTAAACACAGCGCGTTTGCAAAAAGGAGTCTGTAAATGTTTTGCTATTTAATTATTTATTTAACTACTTATGCACAGATTGAATAAAACAAAAGTTAACAAGGTATACGGAATACAAGGAACTATTTATCTCGCATAATGTGTTTACACAAGCTTTTAGTCTCATATGTCGCCTATTTTAATCCTGGATTTTCTACAAAGTGCCTTAATATACACAGAGAAAAGACCAGACAGTTAAACATACAGATTAAAAAAAATTGTTTTTGCTTCTTAATCGACAGCAAAAACATTACAAATTATAATACTTGAAAAATATTTTATCTACAAATTCGGCCTCGTTACAGTTATATTTTTAATACAGTTATATGTTTTGTTCAAACATCCTTACACCAACGAATCTACATATTCCATTGTGTGTCAACTTGAACGTGTTCGGATTTTCCAGCATTCGTTCCGCACAACAATTTATCACACTTCATATTGTTTGAATAACGATAAACGTAGCGTGAACATCAAGAGCAAATAGAATTTTCTTACATGACAGATAAGATTTTTGTTGTTTCCGTATAGTTACAGAACCCGACTATGGCAATATTTAAACTTGTCAAAAATATAAATATATTACGAAATATATTCTATCGGAATACCAAGGGATCTAAGGGACCTATTTGCCGTGAACCAAAAAAAAACCTTTGTGAGAAGCAGAGAAAAATGAGAGGTGCGTTAAGTCAGAAAATGAGGGTATAGTGTTAGTGCCTTAATGTCCACACTCTACATGGGCCATACTACAGCAAGGCGTACTCAAAGTCTTTTTACCGATATGATCAATACGATCGCTTTTTTAAAACCTAGACGATCTTTATTTAAAGAAATTTAAAGGTATTTCTACTTAAGTGTAAATATTTATTTTTATTTTATTTTACATAAAGTATATTATTATACGAGTAATACATCTGAACCTACATATATTTTCTTAATAATAAAAAAAAATAGATGCCGATTATTGCCTGAGGTATAAATAGCAATATAAACCTCCCTCGCCCAGTATAAAAAAAACATTGTTCGTTTATTTGAAGCGTTCGACAAAAATACCTACTCCGTTCGTGCAATGCTGCTGGTAGTAGTTAAAACATAAATTCCTGTATTACCGAGCCAGTACGCCGAGCTTATCATATGCTAATATTGTACCCTGCATCCTTGGCAGGATTTAATGCTGCATCAGTTTTTTAGGCGGTACAGAAAAATATTAGCGATGTCTTTCTTTTTAGGTAAGTGATTCACCTATTTTTAGAAATTTAATAATATTGTGATATTCCTTCCTCTAAATTATTAGAGCCTCGCAGTAGAATACTCTACTGAGCCACAAAAGAATGAAAATTGCCTGGACAAAAAAATAATTAAATATGTCTTAGCCAGCAAGGCTCCTCAAATACCAGGACGCATGTATTGTACTAAGCGTTTAATATATTTAAGCAAATAAGAATATCAGCATCAGATGAAATTTTTGGGTTTCTCACAACCAAATTATTATTTTCTATTCATAGAATCTATCAGATTATCAATTCACCGGACGGACTATCAGATTATCTACTGACTGGATTCATCGATTGCTGAAAAAAAAATATTTTGCGCTTAGCTCAGGAACCGTGAAGATACGGAATTTGTAACATAAAAATACACTTAATTTAACCGTCTTAATTATTAAGGTTAACCTTCCCATAATCTTTTATACGCTATTATTTCTTATTTCTTTTGACACAGATATTGCGAGCCAACAGTGTTACGACACTTTTGTACTGCACATATTCAACTTAATAGTAGACCTAAGTGGAATTTAAGAGTGACTCTGCAATCCCAGTATACAATGTAAAAACTGAAGACGGCTTTCAGAGGTTATTACGTATTTCTGAAGCTATACATATGACATGTTCGTATTGTGTTCATAAATTAACATAATTTAAATCTTTACCCTGTCTTCACACGTCCAGAGTATTGAAAATTTTGCACACCTAATAAGAATTACTCGTATGCAGATACAATAATTTTGTTGGGTACTTGAACGCAGCCCTCCGTGGTATTGAGGTCGATTAATGTATTATATTGTATTGTAAATGTTCCTATTGGCATATTTTAATGTGACTTTATGAAGTTGTGAAAAATGTAAGCGTTATTAAATTTACGAATACAAGACATAAAATAAGGCATTTTATTTGTCCCAATCCAATATATAATATTATATAATATTGTTTTACAAATTTACCTAGAATACCTTTCCCACTATTAAAATAGTACGTTTTTTGTTTCAATTACAAACAGTCGAGAGCATAAAAAATAAAAACAATATTAATAAAATCCACATTTCATTATTTTTAACCAAATATATTTTATTAATTAATTTTCCTATCGCGATACAGAAATGCAAGTTGTTTAGATTTCAATAGCAGCAGTGAAAATGGGAACTAAAATTAATTTTTATAATGGCGACCTACATGGACTTCTTGACTATTATCCTATTGTCTACTAGTAGGGCCGGATCTCATTAATCTGAGTACATTACATAACTTTGAGAACAGTAAGATAAGACACTCGGGCTTAAGCTGGTTCAACGTTTTCATCTTAGCCGGCAACGCGTCAGCAACGTAGCGTTACAAATATCCAATACATTAGGCAGCGGTATCTTCATTATATTTAAATTAAAAAAAAAATGTAACTACTTCAAACCTATACAAGACGAACAAAGGCTCTCACTCACTTTACCAAATGTATTTAAATCTTGTGGTACACCATAATGAGATGAACAAGAAGCTTCTTTACCTCCGTCCCGAACAAAGGAACGAACTAAGTTTAATTGCCGTAAACACAATCGACTAAGCCAGCATTTAAAGCGCTCAGATGAAATTTAAGTGAAGTTTTAGACGCAGAGTTAAATAGGACCTGTTTGTGTTACTGCAGTATTCGTAGGAAAGCAAGATATAACTCAAACATGTCTCCAGGCTATTTTGAAAATTGTTTCGTATTTGTTTCTATGTACTTACTCATATCACCGGTGAATACACCTTTTATGAATACAGGTTTCCACAATATTTGTTTGTTGTATGTTTGCCGATATTTCGATGCACTCGTGGTTACAATTGTTCGGATTGATAGTTGGTAAATACTTGCATAAGCCGACGAGCCTTCTGATGGATAATAGACATTGTCTATGGATCCTATTAAAGGAAACGTCAAAGATGCGTTGTCGATGAAGAAGAAAGCGATGAATCCACTTGTTAATTGAATGTGCAACTTTGTAAAAAACGGATAAATATTCTAATACTCTACATAATGTATATTTCTTATTGCCAGCATTATATTATTTCAACTATAAATCCTTGTGATCCTGAAATGTAAGGGACCTACCAGTGCCGCGCAATAGTTGACCAACAACAATAGTGTAAAATGGTGAAGCCTGGTTGAGTCGGAATTAACTTTGGACACAAAACCCTAAGATCTAAGATCACAGGATGGGGGTTTAAACAAAATTTGTATTTGTTTTACTAATTCAATACAAAAATAAGTAATCAATAAGCGAATTAATGATTCTGTAAAACTGTATAAAATGTACCTTATATAAGAAATTTGGCATGGATTGATGAAATATGTAGATTATTAATTTATATTTCAACGATTTACATACAATTAACAAAAGATAAAACGGAAAAAATTAAATTGAAAATACAATGAGTAGTTAAGAACTTGTAAATACTTATTTCCTAAGGTACATTTTTATATATAGTTTAACAAACATAAGACTTTAAAAAGCAAATTTTAATGGCACACGTACTAAAAAATATCCAACAATACGCATTTTATACATTTCATTACGATATAACTCAAAAACATAAAAAGACACTGGCCTAGTGTAATATCTAAACAAATGGGATTCTATTAAAGGAATTCGAATTGCCAAATAATATGTACTATGTATTATCAACAATGCCGATGCACTCATATATATGGCCGAGCATCATTTATGATTGGTATAATCTATAATGGTTTACACCACAAGTTTAAGCTATAAGCTGAAACGAGCAACACATGGTCGAACTTACCTTAGACAATCACATCATCAACAAACACTAAGTTCACAATTAGTACACTATCACTACTGAAATTCACACACACGTAAAGAGTGACTATTAACTACTCAATTATAAAATTAAATTAATTTTCGTCGAGGGTTCAATTCATCGTTGGATGATCAGTTTCGCGGCAGATCTAAACGACACGATACGTGCGTCAAACGAAGCGACCGAAGGTATACTGCGGTAAGGTGCGGGAAGCAGGAGGAGAGTCGCACGGACGTATGCCCAGCCTACACCACACCGTGCCTCGTTTCAACGATTCTGTAACGCATCTGAAAAACTGAATTCGAATTTCAGAAATTTTATCAATCGTAAAATACATATTCAACAAGTTTTTAAATTAGTTTATTAAACGTATGATTTAAATTTGGAATTTAATAAAATTTCTTCCCGTTATAGTACGAAAAAGCAGAAACATTTGTTATTGCACAAGATTCCAAAGATATCCTGATTGTTGATCGTTAAGGATGAACGTAAATAAATGGTAACCGGCCCTAACTTCGCTATAGAAAATTTACTTTTACAAATTGCACTCTTATTCCCGAATATTATTATTCGATGTTATCAACCATTTAATAACGTGATCTTTATTACATGTTTGATAACAATTGCCCTATTTTATAGGTCTAGGGATCAGTTTTCCCAGTTAGATGAATTACAAATATCTTCATATATTGATGCAGAAAAGCAATCAAAACTTTGTTCATTACCCTCTGAACTTCCATATCTACTAACATTTATCTCCTACACCACGAGAACTGATCCATTTCCCGGAATTAAAAAATACTCTTGATATTGAACAATAATTTAGTTAATCGAACTTATTTTTATCATCTAGATGTGTTCATTAGCTTTTACGTCATGTAGTAACAAACAAGCAAAACATAAAAAAATGTTTTGCCCTCTATATCAATATCTCTATCGACAAAGCCTATCAACACTAACATTTTAATACCATTTGTCTTAAACAGAGTCAGGCCAGTTACAGTGTGATTATTGACATAGATATGAAAAATTAAATTACCTGTCATTAAATCCATTTTAATTTTAATTTTAATATTACATTAACATTTTAATAATTTTAATTTCTCTGATAATGACAGACTTAACTTGAAAACGGCTCTATCCATCCCTAGTCCAAGCGAATGTCCTCTGCTCGTAGTACGCCGTGCTGAACAGCGGATGAGCCTAATGCGAACAGTACCTCCAGTATATATTTGATGGTAATGGTGCGTGCTAGTAGGTATTAACCTAACTCCGATTACAATTAATCGTGAAATATTTTTTATAGTTGATAGTATCAGGCGTTACTTTGTGGAAATTAATTGTTATTAAATTAGTGTTAATCTACTTTGCATCAACCCGCAAGCGCAATGTATGATGGTACATACTTCTATACATGCATAGAATAAAACATATTTTCTGTTGCAGAGCGAATAGTATATCCCACGCTTCTACATATATTGGCCGGCAGCCCGTCAGTGATGTTTTAAGTGTTACGCATGTTTGCGGACGGCAGTGACCAAACCAAATAATACCTGTCAATCTGTCGATATAAAGATTGCATAGTAAGAAAATGGCACTTAATCCTTTTTAAAGAAATTAAAGTTTTGCCGATAAAAGAAAAGGAAAAAGAAAGGGATTTCTGTGACATGTTATAATAACAAAGAACTTACGATAAGATACCTGCGCTTACTAGTTGCGTTTTGGTAATGTTGAATGTAATCTATGGAATTAATTATATTACCACCTAAAAATAAAAGATCCATCCTTGATACTTGACAACATAATCTATCAGTGTTATTGGACATAAATCCCTCCACAATTCACATTGGAGCAGCGTGATGGAACACGAGCCATGCCTCCACAGTTGGAATCTTTTAGCTATCTAGAAGGTTTATGCCCGCCTGAGTGCCGCACTTATCCTATCGTTTCATTTTGACGATACAGTAGCTAAGTACCCTGCCTACCGAGCGAGGGGTTCCGGATTCGATTTCCTGCCTGGTCACGAGTCATGGGTGTGTGTGATTTATTTGTTTATGTCAATGTCACCTGCAACACAGGGAATCCTAGTGCGAGGGTGAGTATGTGCACGATTTCTTTTTCTCTCTTTTCATTCTTTACTTTTCCTGTTATGTAAGTCACAAGCACGCGATAGGATGCGAGTGGCACGCATGCGGGCACAAACCCGCGTGATAGGAAATAGAAACAATAGATCCTTACGAGGAAAGACCTGTGTCCCTTAGTGCTGCTAAAGGGTCGAAGCTAAGATACCTATTTCGAAGTACATTTTCATTATATTACCAAACAACAGTCATATAACTACCAATCAGGGGCGTGCGCTTCTTGTAGGCAGAAATGTAGTGCTTTACTTGCCATTCCCAGATATTTTAATAAAACGTTCATACGTTTTAGATGACTTTAATTAATAGTAAATAAATGAATAAACAAAATATAATAACTTAAAACGCCTAATATTTTATAAATAGCAGCTATTTGCAAACACACAAACATTATGTTTGCCAGGCGTTTGGCGACAAGCAAGCGGCGCTGCAAAATAATGTACCTAATCAACCAAGTCATGCCGTCGCGTCCCGCAAGACATTTGTTCGCATGTGTGTAGTAATTTTGGCGTCCGTGCACAGTTCGCAAACGCACACACCCATGAATATCGAAAGCCGCGACTCCAGCGGCAGGCTACGGAAGTTCGGCAGTTGTCGGGAGTAATCAGAAATGTTCGTTGCCTATAATCCGAGTAAAAATAATAGACGGAAATCTAATAAATCACGTATGCACATTATGCATTTTTGTTTAGTAAGGTTTTATTTGTTTAAATAGCAGAATTTTTTTGTGTTTCGCGGGGGCCATATTGCTATTTTCATGTGATAAGCATTGTATACTATTTTGTTTGCGCCAGTATATTTATAGTTTTCTTAAAAGATTTTTCATTTTAACATTTGAAAGTGTATACATTTAACAGTTTATTACTGAGTTACTATTAAAATTGTAGAGATTTGCTTTTACTAGTGCGTTTGTTGATTTTTTTTTTAATGTTATTCAATTGTGAGGTTTATGTTGAAAATGTGTGTTTCTTAAAAACTAAAAATAACAAGTTCTCACAATTGTCATTCAGTGAAAAGATTCAAATTGTGTCTAAAGGTATGTGTGTACCCAAGTTACAACAATTAAACCAGGAAAAAGGGAATGTAACTCGAAAGTTTCATGTTAAAAGTTATGAAACGTATAACTGGCTGTGTGGTTGTGTACACACGATTAAATTATATTGTTTTCCTTGCATATTGCTTAGTAATTCTAGTACAGTGTGGACTGATTCGGGATATTCAGATTTAAATAATTTCTATATATAATATATAATTATTACTGAGTTTCTATAATAATTGTAGTGATTTGCTTTTACTAGTGCGTTTGTTGATTTTTGTGACCGAGTACTTCGCTGCATACCCAGTGTCATAATCCTGTGCACGCCGCTGCTACCAATGGTAGCCTAGTGATTTCACCGTTGGTCTCCCGCACGAGAAATTAGGATTCGAATCCTACGCGCTATTTCGAATCCTCTAATCTTTCAAATTACGTTGATATTATTTGATTTGATGAAGGAAAACATTTTGAAGAAACCTGCATGTCGGAAAGTGTGATATAATGTGCTTGAAGGTGTCAATGTGCACTGGGCGGAGTAACCTTAACCACTCTCGTTGACCCGATCCCAGCAGCGGGACCATTACCGGTTGTAATTAAGAGTCACAATACTTATACATCTGACCTATTCAATTCAGACCAGAACTTCGGCTATGAATCGGTCATTACGAGCTGGGAATTGAATTAAGCGTACCCGTGCAACCTAGATTTAGGTCAAATAACACAGCTGTTCAAATCAAACGCATTTCAGTTTACAATTTAATTATCGCTGAGCAATCTCTATTATTCTTTTTATGTTTGTCTTAAAGTAAGTAAATAAATATTTGTGGATATTATTATTATATAAAATTATTATTTGTTTACGAAATTTAAAAGCCCAGCCGGCACACGAAATGATGCTACTAATGATAAGTAGGCATTGCCGCCTATGGGCATCCGCAACATCTGGGCTGTCACCGATGCGTTGTTAACATGATTCTCCACGAATAGACGATGTAATTATTGTATAATATAATTATATTATAACTACACAATATAACATATTTACTTTTGTTTGATGGATGAAGTCTTAGACAGGTCTCTGATACTGCAAATTAATTTCATTAAAAGCTTGTCATAGTTGACTTAAAAGAAGGGTGGCTAACGGCACGTAGAAATTGAGGAGGCGAGGAAGACAATTTATTTGTACTTTTACTAAATAGTTATTTAACCTATTTTCATTTAACGACATCTATATTAATGCTGAAAGTTTATTTACAGGCTCAGCCACGACCTCATAGTCCAAGAGATCTGCGCTCCGGAGATGCACACGGATGTGCAACTGAGGAGAACAAAAACGTTTTAAGAACTACTGAAAGTGCTTCGAGTCGTGGCGCAACTTGTGGGCGACCTACAGGTCTAACAAGGTATTTTCATAGCAAAACTTATCTCTCAATCTTAAGTCATTTTCAGCCTTCATATACTTCATTAAATTTTAGAAACCATAGAATAGTTAATAATAAAAATTCTTCACGATCACAAATTTAAATCCTAGTATTTGCTATTCTATCTTACCTAGTCTTTGCCTAATAATCAAATAAAGTACGCAGCCTTTTATAGATTTACTAGCGGCCCCGTCCGACTTCGTTCGGGTTAGACTTTTATTATATATACCTGATTATTAAACATTTTATGTTTCTTGCCTTCATTAGACAATAAGCCATCTGAGCAATCACGTTTTCTCACTACCAATTTTCATTAAGATTCGTCAAGCCGATCTTGAGCAATAACAGGACATACAAACAGGCAGACTGATAAAAAATTTCAAAATGGACAAATAAGTGTCAGTGTGTCATGAAACGATTATTTTCATAAAATTTTACGTGAAATTGGATAGACAGACCGAGAGGCTCAACAGAATTATCCAGTAGTAGAAATTATTACGAAAAAGGTATTTTCTAAAATCGAATAAAGAATAGAAAGTAGAGATTACTTTTAACAAGACAAATCCGACAATTCGTGTGAAAATCATGTAACACTGCGAGATAAGTTTTCTTTGTCGTGTCAAGCATAGTAGGCGTGCTGCGACGCGGAAATATACGAGCGCAATCGACATACGGTACCTAGGCGCACTAGGGGGGCGAGTCGAATTGAATGTACCTATCGTTTCACAGCATGTGTTTTATGCGGCCATCGAGTGCGACGCGACAATAGATGAAAACATTTTATTAAATAGCTTTGTTTTTTCACTCACTTCGATGCGTTAGAGGAAAACTTTCCCATTGCCGATCGCTATTCACCAGACACTTCGTAAGGCGCATCACCTGATGAGGTGTTTTATAGTATTACCTAATGGTTCTAACATCGTTCTTCTGCTCGAAAACATAGTTTCCAAAACAAATTTTTAGTTATTACTAAGCAATAAATACATGTTATATAGTATTTAAATTTTCTTTATAAGTTAGTGCTTGACTGTATGTTACTGAAAGTTCTCCATAATGTTCTGTTTGTACAATTCCCAACTGATGATAAGTTGAGTTATTCCGTGTGGAAAAGCGCAGTAATTTATTAAAAGAGCTAACTCACTTTGGCCTTGATACCCCTAGGCCATTAAAATTAAATTACAATCCCGCACTTCGAGCGATACGAGCTACTTTCAGAATATGAGTTTTTATTGTAATAATAAATTCAAACCTTTCTGTAAGTGTATCACATCACTAAATATACGGAACAGTTCTACATGTTTGAAGTCTGTGAAAATATAATATTCTCTATTGTCGTATTAATAATCTATTTTATACGCATTATTTCAAACTTGAAGTTTAGTTATTTTTGTGTTTTAACCATAGAATTACGTAATAGAGGAACACTCATCTCAAAATCGCGTCACCAAAACATAAATGTGCATGTGTATGAAAAATTACACTGATGTGCGTGACTTTTAATGATGTCAAAGTCACATCCATACATTATCGACATGAATGTCGACTATTCCATCACAGGTTTTTTTGCTACATTTAATTCGTTCTCTTAATTCTTATTACATGTAAAATTAATAACACCATGCTAATCCTAGTAACTTATCTTTACTTCGCTTCTTGTGAACTTAACCTTATTTGACAGGATAAAACAAAACGTGATTACACGGTACTAAAGAAAACAATAATAATAATGCTTATTGGTTTTTAATCAATTAATTATTTAATCAATTAATTAATTCTTTGATGTAAATCGATGTAACTTATTGCCCTCAGTAAGAAAATAACCAATAAATTTTGGAGATATAGATTCTTCATTAACATGTCAGTGATTTCGTAGAACAAGATAGTTGTCCTTAAAATGTCTACTGTAAACTTTGTGAGGAACCCTACTATCTGGTTTAATATTCGAATCCATTTTTCTTTTTTTAATTACATTTACAGGAAACCTTGAAGAAGTAAAATTTGTCAATAAATATGAAATCATCTTAATTTATGTAATTATAAGATCAACTTTTATGGAAATAAGCATCGTGAAAGTAGTATTGCACTATCAGTACTTACCTGTGTATTGCCTCTTTGTTCGGGTTATTGTTATATGTAACCCAACAATTTAATACTGAACACGACACCGTTAGGTTTGCTATGTTTAGTCTGATAAAATAGAGAAAGATTGAAGTGCAATTAATAAAATAACAAATAGCAATTTTTTGACAGGAGAGTAATGGAGATTACATAGTTTAAAAACAGTCTTACGGTAAATTTTCTTGCATCTCTTTCTCGCAAGTAGGATTTTACGTAAAGCTCGAAATCTCATTCGCACACTGTGTTCCTCTATTACTAGTATATTAACTTTATGATTTAATCACGTGATAGTTTATACTTATACCGTCACTTAATTATCGCTTGCAGTTTTGTGAAACTGTTGTACTGTTGTCCACATTTATTATTAACTACCTGTGCCCGCGACTTCGTCCGCGTGGAATTTAACAAAAAAGTTATTTAGTAAAAATAAAAGCAACCTAAGTTACTCCATATTACATGTCAGTGAAAGTCCCGTCAAAATCGGTCCAGCCGTTTCAGAGATTAGCCGGAACAAACCGACACGCCGACACACCGACACATAAAAATTGTAAAAAATGTTATTTTGGTATATGTACCGTATAAACATTCATTTGTATGTAGTAAAAAGCGGTTATTTTAATATTACAAACAGACACTCCAATTTTATTTATTAGTATAGATTTCTCTTTTATAAAAATCCAGTGTCCAGAAGTAAAAAAGGTGGATTAATTTTGAAAACTTCTTTTATTCAAATCTCAGTAGTTTACAAAAAGGGTTGAGGACGTTGTACTCATATATATGTACAGTTTTGAATATCCTAAACCCGGCTTTGGTTTGATTGTATTTGTAATCCGCTTTGCACATGAACATGTTGGATAGCTCTTCAAAGCTTCGTATGCCACCGAAAAATAAGATAAAGTTGACAACGATTTTTTCAGTTTTTAAATTTTTTATTTATATCTACTTTTAATTTGTTTAAGCAAACCATAAATTTCTCACTATTACATTCTGGTTACCGTCCATGGGTAGCGATGAGCACTAACCGGTATATCGACGGATGTATGGATTTTGTAATAGTTTTCGGGTTATTCAGGTAAAATAAATATTCCGTCCTGTAAAATGGAAAAACATATTGTGGTAGAATACAAGGCAAAATTTTGTATGAACATATTATCGTTGAAGGTTTAGTGAATTATGTTTGGAATATCTTTAAGCCTATTGCAATAAGTTACATTGTATGTAATTAATATATTTTGGAAAACTTATCTCTAAAAAAGGAGGTAAACACTACGTTTATAAAAAAGTAAGCATCTACAGTTTTGGGTACAGAGATTGTTACCCAAACAAACAAAGTAGTGTTAGCAAAATGTGAAAAGTTAGAAGTCTGTGAAAATATAATTCCTATGACACAACCCGTTCCACGTTTGTGCAAATATCCTAGCGCGGCCGATTTAGTTCAACTTTGTTTCGCAAATGACTTTACGCTTAATACGCAAAATATGTGTTCACTGTTCACAAAGTTGGCATATCTTCCCATTTGTCAATTCAAAATTGTTTATTTATATTTACATGTAAATTTGTAAATATCCTTCGTTGGTTACACAATGGGCGGACTAATGCCCAGTGGTATTCTCTACCAATCAATCCTTGGTATGAGAATGTGGGATAGGGTAATAAACAACAAAATTATCGCTGTTCATATGTAGATATATACATACACACGAACGTAGACCTGAAGCCGGTTAAATGTCAGTGACGACTGCCCCAGGGGACTGACAGTCAACGAGTCATTGTACACTATAGACATACTTATATACATAAAATCTAATATAATATATTTTAGATATTAAGATAATTTATAAAGTATGAACGTTGATGTCATTCGTATTTCTTAATGTAGATTAATAAAATTTAAATCTCAATCTAAAACTTATCAAATACCAGAAAATTATTGAAAGTAGCCAACACTAAATTAATATAATAGGTTAACCCCAACTGCCAATGGTTCCACTGAACAACTTTAACTAACTATACTATAAAGCCAGAAAGTTAAAAACTTAAGAATATCAACCAATTTCTCTTTAGGTACCACAACTTGCCTATTCCCACTATCATTTCCCCAGTTTAATTACTGATTTTTCAGATTCACATACTGTGAATAGTACCTACACGGCTTGACATTATTAAAGAACAAAAAAAAATGAGTACCTTCAAAATCGATGTATACGTTTCATATTTGCTCTTAGAAAGTATGACCGTATTTTAGATTATCGCACTGTAGCGAATTGAAACCATTATGAATTCTACTGAAATGGTTCCAATTCGCCTTCACAGACATGCTTAAATTATTTCTCTTTGGTACTAATTCAATTCATTTAATCCTGTCAATCCAACTTTTTACAAACATCATTCCAAATTCCTCCATCTATTCCATGATTCGTTTCTTCGTTTTACGAAAACCCTTACTCTTAGAATGCCTAAACACTCAACTCCTTTTTTCACAAATCTTTTTTTGTCAGGGTTGTCCAGCGTAGATGTTAACTTACGGGACCCATACAATTTACTCGACAAAAATATTGAACAGAATCTTATAATTTACAAGAGCGTTCAAAAAAATTATGACATCAATAGACTGAAGTCTGACTGATTGCTGAAGTCGCTCTATTTCTGACCATTGACAGAAGCCATTGGCTAGGACCGTTTCAAAAATTTCCACACTACAAAACGTAAAAAAAAAGCTTAAGCATCGGGTGCTTTTATTCACGTAATTGCTCGCAACTCTCTGGAG
This sequence comes from Megathymus violae, assembly GCA_003671415.1. Lineage (NCBI taxonomy): Eukaryota > Metazoa > Arthropoda > Insecta > Lepidoptera > Hesperiidae > Megathymus > Megathymus violae. The sequence continues at coordinate 3,581,642 of PDGT01000015.1, read as the reverse complement.
ACTTCAGGCCCGATAATTATTGGAATATACCTAGTCACATTATGAGAATTTTACTTTGACCTATTTTTAACAATAAATTAAGGAAAAGACAGCAGACGTCTAGTTAAATCTCTCTTTAGTAATAGACTTAGACATGTGGTAGATCAGCATTCCACAGTACAGTACAGCTATCTTATTATGTTTCCAGTAGCGTTCTGAGAATTTTCTGTCTCGTACACTCCTGATTCTGAGTAATCCATTAAAGTTAGTTCAGGCTTATTCTGTTCAAACAAGAAAGGAGTAAGAAATATCAAAATCTGGTACCTCTAAAAAATGGTGAGTACCTGTTACAATAAAAATGTGTATTGTAACAGTATAAACAGATATAGTTATCACATCCGATTTTCGCCGAGTTTACTGACAAAAAAGTTACTACCCATGTAGTGTGGTGAGCCACATATAGTGTCTGCAGGCATATAGTGTATATAAAATAATTAAAACTTTAAAGGTAAACTTTGGAGATTTAATGAAATAATGAAAAAAGCGGTTTTCAATGTAATATTCGTATGTGAATATTTTCTCAAACGCATAATAAAAATAAATTAATCAAAAGAAATTTATCGATATGAGAGGCAATATGTATATAACTTCAAGTTTTAGCTTTTAAGTTAAGTTTAAAAAAATACTGCATGTAGGAATTTGGCCAAAGTTTACAGGAACAACCTACACAAAAAGCCTTATATAAAACATGTATACATTTTCAGTAAACAATCCTATCTCTCATGAGTGAGATCGGACTTGACTGGTTTTTAGGAAGTTGTAAAATCCTTGTTACGAAAGCTTTTGATTCTTTCTTCCGAATTCTGATATTCCAGAAGTACTTAAAGTAGAAAGCGATCAAATTTACAAATAAGTGAGCGTATTCTTTAAGGGTGTTTCTAAGTTTTATGTTTTCTCGGGCATAACTCAGGGTTACTTCCAGCCCGGGATCGCCAGCGATCAAAATTGGGACTTTTGTTAGCTAAAGTAATCTTCGCGACCTCGGTAAGACAATGGGAGTAACAACTGGGCGATCCCATAACGGTCATAACGAGATAACTTTAGGCATAAACTCTTAATATCATCCTGATCAAATGGCAGCTAATGGGGTTTTATTGAGAACGCTTCTAACAACTCATGATCACTCCTTAAATTCTTCTAAATTACACAAATTAGAAAAAGGTTCTGAGCTTCAGAATTTTAGATTTTTTAAATATCGTCAAGCGTTTCGTGCAACTTATTATTAACGGTCCATTGACCAAGTGTATTAATGTTTACCTATATCATTTATTTATTTTGGACAACAGAGACATTTTTCGTAACTCTCGGTCTTACTTCATATATGTATTATAAGAGAGCTATTTACAGGGTCATTTGGCACAAATGTAAATTTTAAGACAGAGTAATAAAACACCAAAAATGTGAAATAAACAAGTAATAAATGAATAACATTACCAACCAAAAAACTGGGTAAATAAAGGTATTCGGAAGGCAATTCGGAAGGTACAGCGTAGTAAACTAAACATAGATAATCTTTGGAGTTATAAATTTTAATCCAAAAACTTTACCTAAAGTTGGCTCGTCGCTTGGCATAATAAATAAGTCGATCACGATAAAGTTTAACTCTTATAACGGTTTCTGAATTAATAAATTTATGTAAAACACATCTTTGAGACTGAAATGAAGATACAGCTAATAAAATTAAAATATTTTAAAAGCATTAGTAAAGTTTAGTCTGGACTCAGTTAATCAAAATATTGTATTAAATAAAAAAAAATAGATAAATACTTGCGCTCGTTCATGAAAATCGGACCATGTAGTACTGCGAAAAATCCAGTTGTAGCGAATGGAACATTATTATTCGGGAAGTAGGACGATAATGGAAGTGTAACATGGCGACAAAGTCGAACAGGGCCTCAGAGCACTCGCTATTATAAAATCGATAATACAAGCTGAGGGAGCCTATGGACCGCCTAGTCCAGTTCTAATTTGAGTTCTAATTTTATATTCGTTAAAGCTAAGGAGTCTAATGCTAGAACTAACAGATCGTTCAATCAGTACCGTGGCCCAGTATCACAAAACACACCTCCGTGACTACTTGTGGGTACAACGCCAAGAAATAAAAATCAGGGAGTTAATAGTATTTCTTTTCTAACTTGTTCGTCTTGGTCGTTGACATTCTGCACTTTCTGTTTTTTTTTTCTTTAAAAATGAAAACCTTCCGTGTGTTTACCTGTCTTTCCTTTTATCTGCAATTATAGAGTTAGATGGTATATTTTTAAAGATTTTTATTTATTTTTTAATTTAAATAATTTTAAGGAGAAAGAATAAACATTTTTTAAATGAATCTTGTGACAGTACAGCAGAAATGTAACGTATGTTTTTGATAATGTTTTTTTTTTATAATTTTTAATTTAAAATATTCGAAATGAAATTACTATATTTCTACCAGTCCCAGTAATTTCGGAAACTACTGAGCTAATTTTGAAAATGTAAGGAGTAACAATCCTCATTTATATGTTACAGCAAATATTAAAAATAATAATTTGTTTAGCAAAATGTTTCTATATTTATGAATGTTCCCCTGTATGTTTGAATTTGAATTGAATCACTGCGGTGTTTGGCAGCGTTAAACTTGTACAATATAACAAATAAATCGTCCATACTCTACATAATAATACCATGTAATTGCATTTCGTTTTTAACCACAGATTGCCCTACCGCACTTGACTTTATCCTATCCCTGTCTGAAGGGACATTCAACCAGAAGTGGAAAAGAATAATTCGTTCATTAGAACCACTAGTACAGGTTGTTTACCAGTCGAGCGTCGACTCATTCCGCTGTCGGGGCTTTTGTGAGATCGATAAATAACTAAGGTACATTGAATTATGTTCTCTTAACTCTCATTCACCGGTTCTTACACAAATTTGAAATTTATCTTGTAACTTTGAATAGTAGGTACAAGCGAAACAAAAAAATGGTATTATAATTATGGCTTATTATCTACAATGTTCAAATCAGTGTCATAAAGTAACTCACAATAATGTAACGCAGCCAAATCTGTGTGTTTATTGTTATTGTGAGTTGTATTTAAGTTAACTTTGTTAACGATTTAGAAACCAAAACTTTGTTAGACTTTTACCTGTCTATTTATCTTGATTATAGACTTTTTAAATGAATATATTTATTTCAATAAATGAATATATTTATAATGTAAAACTGTAAAAGTAGACATTCAAAAGAATAAAATAGGGCAAATATGGAGCGCCTGATAAAAAATAATAACAATGGTATGGTGTAAGCACGATTTCAAAACGTAATTATTATGTTTAATCGCATCGACCCAACGCAAGAGGTATAACTGTTATCAAATATATCTATGTATTTTTTTTTTATTCAGGAACGAAATAACTAAGTGAATCTTTAGCTCTATAATGAATCCGACGGACCTCCAATATGATCATCATTATAACCATCGACAAACATACATATTGTCACAGATAAGAGAAGGGTGGAGAGGAGCAAGTACTTTAATTAATAATTGTAGATTAAATTTTGTACCTCACCACATTTTCTTCTCGAATGCAATAATATTTAGATTAATTAGATGCCATTTTGTATTAAATGATAGATATTCAATTAAATTTATAGAGATTATAGCTACATTTCAAAAAATTGTACAGGCTGTTTATTGATTTGTTTTGATAAATGTTACCATTATTGCTGGGCCGTAGCCCATCACGCTGGCCAAATGCGAGTTCGCAGACTTCAGACATCTTTAAAAATTTTATGGGGAGCTCTCGTATATGTAGGTTTCCTCACGATGGTTTCCTCTGTTAAATAATTTAAAAAATTACAAGTGTGTGCTAGGTTAGGACTCGAGTCATCCGTGCGAGCGGTTGATGTTCAAACCACTAACCTTATAATGATCATAAATTATCTTGAACGGGAGCAACCAACGAAATTCATATAAGGCATTAATTAAGCTTCTACAGTCTGCCGTTACGTTAATTTTCTGGCTTGTCAAAAACTTAGTACTTTAGCAGTTCGCAAATTGTTACCCGTAATTTTTGGCAACTTTTAAGGCGCAAATTTTATGAAAATAAATTTTAGATGAGATTAATTAATACTTAATAACCTTTTGGTATTCAAATATATATAATTAAACCATTTCATTTTATATTCCATGTTAAAAACAATTGTGAAATTTTGTATTGGAACATATGCCATGTATAATTTAGACAACAATATTTATTATACTACATTATTTTAGATGTATAAGCTGGCATTATTAATTTTATTGTGATTTATCGCTGGGTGTCATCTAGCGTAATTCTGATGGTACTCACGTAGGTAGTAGGGTTGTTTACCTGATTATATCTATATCGTGGTATAATTAAAAATAATTAAATTAAATTTTTAATATGTTTCACTTTCGAAATTAGATCAAGTGAACTATCGGTAATACGACCATGACGCCTCTCGAGTTACGAGTAACGTCTGGGTGAAATCAACCATACAACGATAAACTCTAACAATCATCTTTGCTACCAGACCTATGGACGCTTTCTTTGATAACTTAATTACGTTTATAGGGACAGAGATTTTTCATATTATATATGGCACAGATGCATATGATTGTAAAATAAATAACCATAAGCAGTTTAATAAAAAAAAACGTTTTTTCTTGTTTGTCGAACATTTCGTTTTTAGCCAAATAATAAAACTGCCTAATTGAAACTTTTCAAGTATAGTTGGAATTTCACAGAATTGCTGTTTGTACACTCACGCGGCCTTGGTTACAAAATGTAGTCTATCACAATATGATTACAAACTTTGTTTCAAAGCTTACGTAGAGCAAGAGTTTGACGATATTTTTATTTATTTCAGCATTCAAAGTTTGATAAAATATGTGCTCTATCTATTGGAAAATGAAAGATTGTAAGCTACTGGAGTTGTTGAGCAAATTTGTACGCATAAAATGACGCAAAGTTTCCAGGCATCGGCGTTGGCGTTGGCGTCGGAGTGATTTCAATATTATTTAGAAGATAGCTTCAGCAACGTTTTTTGTTTGCCTGTATTTACTACGAAAGTGTAGTGATAATCGAATGAAGATCGACTTTTCAATTTCACACATACATATGTTTCATAATTACTTCGGTCTGATTTTTGTGTATGGACTACTTATCAGATCCCGAGGTTTGGAGGTGAAGGGACGCTAATTCGGCTACTTTTAAATTTCATAGTGGTATATATATATATATAAATGTGTGTGTGATTTATTGTATTCTTTCTTTTTGGCCGACAAAGCATTAGTGATACCTTTGGTCTTGCTGATGTCGATAGGCGACTTACCCTCAGTACACTTACCATCAGGTGGCTCGCCTGCTCGTTTGTCGGCTAATAAAATAAAAAGGAAATTTTCAAGTCATTTGTCATGAAAGTTTTTAAGTTTGATCACTGTAATAGTTTCAAAGTTATTAGTAATCACTTTATTTCATACATAATTTTATAAAGCGTTACAAAATCGCAACACTGCGAGAAAAAATTGAATAAAAATTAAAATTCCCCTAAAGATAACCACCAAACTTCAAGGTGAACCAACAAAGTTTTTATGCACTGAACAATTTTGCAGTAATTTGACAACACTTTTTCATTCAACTTCTCGTAACAACAAAGTTGAATATAAAACTGGTAACTTTTATGGTAGGTAATTTTAGAAGGGAATTTCGGCATAAAAATGAGTCATTAAGTCGCCGTATTTATTACGTAGGAACGATACAGTATACAACATTATTATATATTATGATTTATCATGAAGCTACCTACCCCTTACTGCTGATGAACGTTTTCCATCTTTTATGCATGAACTCCCGTATCCTTCCTTATCTTTAATAAGCGATAGATGTTCGAATGAAAAATCAATTTCATGGGTTAAAATATTTATCCATCGTTGTTTATAGAAATATAATAATATATTTACAGTTACCATAGAGAACACAGATAGAGAGATAGACCGAGTTATATATATTTATGACTTGCAAACGCCCGTGACATCGTTGGCTTACACATTTCAATAGTTTCTAATATAATTCAATAAAAAATAAGATAATTGACATACATTTAAATTTTTTATGTTACAAATAAATGACAATCGATTAAAAACAAAATTACATGTCCTATTAATATTTAAAAAAATTAAAACGTATTAACTGGTAGGTTTACATAATCTATAAATTATATAAAACCTAGGTAATATCATACTTGGTAACAGCACACACAAAAACACACGGAAACACACACACACAAACACACTCATGGAAAGAAACTTATAAATATGCCTGCTGAAGTAATACAATAATTATTTATTTTTATGATAACTGGAAGGTCTACCAATATCACATGTTCTTCCTACACACTCATTTTTATCAAATTCGTCAAAAGGTTCTGAGCCATAAAATAACATACAGACAGCCAGACCGACAAAAATTTTGAAAAAGGGTAGAATTGGCATCACTCTGTCATTCTTCTTCACGTGCCTTCTCCATCCAGGAGGTCGGCGACCATTTGTCGATACGTCTCTTTATCAGCAGTCATATGAACTAGCTTATCGGTGCTTTTAACCCGCAGCCAGTGCCTTACATTTCCAATCTATGAGATTCTTCTTCTACCTGGACCTGTACTTCCTTTCATTTTGGCTTCAATTATTAAGTTATATTTATTGTTCCTGTATATATGACCAAAATAAGCTGTTTTATTTTCTTAAAGGTTTTCACAATTTCCGAATCTTTATTCATTACTTGTAAAACTTTGACATTCGATATTCTACTTTTCCATTTAATTTTCAATCATTCTTCTGTAGATCTACATTGCTAAAGCCCTTAGTTTATCAATTGACTTCTTTTTCAGTGTCCAACTTTCAGAACCATACATAAGAATTGAAAGAATAATAACATTTAACTATTCTCCACCGCAATTTTATGCTAATGTTTCTGTTAGTCAATAGTTTCCTCATGTTCTGGAAGGTGTTTCAGGCAATTTCAATCCTTATTCTAATTTCATGATCCAGTTCCCAGTCCTCATTCAACCAACAGCCGAGATATTTGTATTCGTTAACTCTTTCTATAGAATCATTTCCCAATCGCAAAATTGGTGACGAATTGAAATGTTTACCAACAATTATGAATTTAGTCTTAGTTGTAATAATTTTAAGTCCATATTCCAAAAGTACCAGATAAAATTTTTGAAGCATAATTTCAAGGTCATTTAGGCTTTCTGTGAAAAGGACAGTATCATCTGTATAACGAATGTTCTGTATCAGTTTACCATTTACCCGAATGCCCAGATCTTCGAAAGCTTTTTCGAAAATAGTTTCCGGGTATACGTTAAATAGACAGGGTGAAAGGATACAACCTTGTCTCACTCCCTTTTCTATTTTAACCTCTTGAGACAATTTGTTATTCATTTTTACCCTTGCTTTTTGTATCCAATATGAATTCTTTATAAATGTCACACTCTTTTTATCTATTCCAATTGATTTCAAAATCGTTATTAATTGATCGAGTTTGACATTATCATTGTGTCATAACTGTCACAAAAAACGACGATAATATTAAATGTATATATGTAGCCTACAAATATATCTAGTATTTGAAGACAGGTATGATTTGTTATTGATTTATTTATCATCACGTATTATTTTTGTTTCGCTTTACCTACCTAGGTAATACATAGCTACATGCGATTTTAACAGCTCGTAATTAGACAAGTACCTTAAAAAGGCTATCTCCATTTTCCTTGTAGAACTACCGGCAGTAAATTTCCCTTAGGTGTCGTAACTTCGTGCTTTTAAGCATTGTGTAAGAGCTGTTAGTGCTTTTGACGAGAAATTGCGTCATTTTTACACCCCAGACAAAAATATGATTAATATAAATTAGTTTAAATAATAAATAAACATTTAAACACACACACCCCGCTCTAGGATTCCCTATAATATTACGGATGGCGTGAAGTTACACAAATGAGAAATCACAATATCCACGATACGAGAACATAGGTTTACCTATTCATATATTCCAGTCCCAGCCGGGAATCGAACCCGGGAACTTTCTTTCGATAAGCAAAGTGACTATCAACTGCCCATTTTTGTTTGAAGAATGATATTTACATTACACTTTTTAGAGAGTTCAACTAAGATTTCCTTCAATAATTAGCGACATACGGCATTAAATGTCACTAGACGGCGCTGTACTGAATTCTGATTCACGCTGTTGAGATTCATTCAAAAAACCTACGCATTACGTTTAAAAATAGCACCGACATTGTTTATGCATGGATTTTTCTAGTTCTTTGAATTAGAAACATAAATTTATAACAACAGCTGCCAGCCAGGCAAACAAAATTTTATTTAATGCCACCTTAAAAGACCGTGCATTATTTTATATTCCGTGGAAGAGATCCATTTTTCGGGATAAATAGTATCCTAGATTATGGTCCATAATATTATTTGCTATTATGCCAAATATCATCCAAATATGTTCAGAGGTTTAAGGTTGATTGATACGTGGTTAAAGAGACTGACATACAGACAAAAATTAAAAATAATAAGTTTTGACCCCAAGATCGGTAACAAAGCTATCTATATTAAAATTTATTAAATATATTTAATGTATAATTTAATGGATTCGACCCCGGTACATTTATATAATTATAGATCAAATAAGCAAATCTTTTTTTATGTTAAAAGCCGACAAACGAGCAGACGAGCCACTTGATGGTAAATAGTCACTGTCGCCCATAGACATCAGCAAGACCAAAGGTATCACTGATGCGTTGTCGGCCAGGAAATGAGAAAAAGGTAAAAAATAATGTACTGGCTCTCAAGCCCCCAGCCGGAACACGCCCAGTCGTTTGGCGATTGACTCAAACAGGAGAGTGGTAGCTAGCCAGGCAGGCTTTACAGAACGATAATAATACGAGTAATAATGTTGATAATATAACCTTTACCCTAAATAAACCCTACCACCAAGCAGGCCGGCTTCTGTAGCCTCTTACGACACCCTGCCCTGCCAGCATGGAACTGGGGTCAGTATTCTAGGCATCCCCAATACGGTCAGATCTATCTAGTAAATATATTAAAAATTATTTCGCTCTGATTTTAAATAGTCTTATTTTCTACGTACACATTTGGTGCTTGCACAATACGTATTGCTGAACACAAATCTCTCCTTTTATTAGAGGAAGTAAGAGTGTACCATACCACACAGCTCCAACGTCCAGCACCAATTACTGGGGATTAATAGTCAACCCAAGTGTCGGGATTTCGTATTGCATCAACATGGATTAACGACTGCTATCTAACGATGAGATGAGACCACTTAATTTAATACGATCTCCGAAATTTCCGTGCTCCATCATTCATCTGCTGATCATATCAGTTGATTAACTCAAATGCTTTCGATGTCACACGTCAGGCCTGTCAAGGCCAGATTAACGGCAAAAAATATGTTTTCGCATTTCAATAACAAACCGGTTGCAACGTTAAAATATTCAACAAAAATAACACATTGTACCTCGTTACAGTTTTAGTACCAACACCTATAAATTATTACAGCTAATTACTACGGTCTACCCTCATTAATGGATCTAACGTGTACTACACACAACAAAAGGATTATTCGATAGTTTCGTGCTACCATTAAATTCGCATTACCTACTTGTGCTAACACATTTGTGTTAAGGGCATGATTCAGGGGTATTTACAAACGTTGAATCATGTTTGTCTTTATTGTAATAACCATTTAAGTTTTGCCACCGGCTTTCTACAGAAGAGTTTGGTAATCTCCGTCCAGGAACATCACATTCATTGGTAATTCATTGCGGTGCTATCCAAATCATTGTAATGAAACATATATGTATATATCAATTCTTTTGTTAATATGAGCTTTGGAAATCAAAATTGCGATAGGTTTGTGTTGCGTATTATTTTCAGAAACAACGGAGAATTTAAAAATAAATTGAAATCGAGACATCCTGACTAGATGTGTGCACCGGCTTGAGAAATAGTAGCGGTTTTTGGCCAGGATGAATATTTTTAGTGGCGGCGTAACATAGGCGTCTTGCAAATTTCAAATCTTTTTTGAATATCTTTACCTCCTTCACTTTAAAATGATTGCATGCCACGCAAAACATTGTTCATCGTGTAATTGCTGTGATGGTAGGCGTCTAGGCCATTTGACTATCTATTTAACCTTAATAAACTAAACGCAATGAAAACTTCAAGCAAGTAATGGGAGAATTTATATTCATCAGCCCATGATTGGACATAGACCTCCTCTAACTCGTACAACTCGTACTCGTACTCGTAACAATGTTATGTATAATCTAGTTGAGCGTATATATACACATATATATGGTCTATTGAACTATAGCCTTTTCGTAATCCTGCCTGCTTGCCAGGCTGGAAGCTGGCTGGACAAATGTAAAGTCCCCCCAAGTAACCCAAATGTGCAGTAGAATATTGACGCAAAACCTCATCAGTGGCCACATTGAGATGTTCGAATAGGCGAATCGTCTCCCGGTCATTTGTATTCAATCGATATATAAAACAATACAGGACCTGAATGCTCCCCGTGACGACCCAGCAAAGACAGTGGAAAGAGTGAGATTAATTGATTATCCATATCATAAAATATCTATAAAATTAGTAAACCAGTCATAACACAGTCAACTTTTTCTCATTATTGAAGTCGCACGGTGAATGATGGTGGTGTGAAACCGACGTGACGTCACATCTAAAGTATTTTTTTTAAATATAAAGTATAACTTATATCACTGACAAAGTGTTAGCTTTTTACCAGTAAAAAAATATTTCAACTCGCTTCAATGGTTCCAGAGAATATCGCCCACTTAAAGTTTTGTACAAATCTGCACAAATATTTCTACAGAGTAGTGAGTATACAAGAAATGCATGGTCAAAGTATCGACGCGATAACAGAATGTTGACAAAAAGCTATCGCAAAAGGTGCCTGGCGAGGGTTGGGTTGAACAGGTATTTCAATAAATGTTGAATGAACGTATTTGGGTACGTTTCTACATTTGCTGTTATTACGTAAAAGCAATTTTAGAATATGAGCACCTCAAATGTAAGCACATTTCGAAAATATGAAACTCGATTCTTTGTTCAATTTTGGTCGAAAAGCAAAATTACCGTGAAAAATTTAAGTTGCCAAAGTTATTATGTTACGAATCAACGTTACACTTTACACATTTGTACGTCAACTAGCGGGTCCCTTCTACCTTCGTTCAGGTTGAACAATTAATTATATATACATAATTACTGAAATTTTAAGTTTTTTTCCCTTGATTAGACATTATTAGGTTTACTGATATCCTAGACAAACCAAATTTTATTAAGATCGGTCAAACCGTTTTTAAGTTAGAAACTGGACATCCGAAAAATTTAATTATGGTCTAATTTATGTCAGTGAGTAATGAAACGAATACTTCTCATGAAATTTAACAAAAAAACTGGAACAGACAGACAGAGATAAACAGATTTATACCAACACATTTATATAGTAATAATATAGATATAGATTATTAACGGCGTGAATAAAATATTTGATTGTTCATTAAGGAGGCAAACGAGTGGAGTATTAAAATAGTCCTACTGCTGGACTGGGCTACTGCTGTACTGCTGGACTGGGGTCTGGCACTTTGTCCAAATACGGATTGGCAGACTTCACAAATCTCTGAGAACATTATGAGAAACTATCAGATATGCAAGCTTCTTCACGATGTTCTCCTTAACCGAAGTAAGTTACAACTAATTTGTAACACACATAGTTTAGCATTATATATATCGTTACCTCTAATATTAATGTTACTTCTTATGTTTGTCAATTTTTTACAAAAATATTTGTTACTTCTTTGTTTGCGTTTTATATGCAGTGTTGGTGAGTCGGTAGTACACGCGGATCTTCGTACATAATCGTAAAATTTTGATACAAAAAAAATCATTATCAGAAGAAGGGTCATCAAAAAAATTCAATCACGTATTGATACTGTTTCTAGAAACTTCGTAACAATACTATGAACAACATACATACGTATAGGTTGGTATATAGTTGATATATGTATGTTGTATGAATAAATTCACTTTGTCGGCAGCAAAACTAATTATTTTATGGTATATAATTTTAAAAGTGCATCATCGCGAACAAACTAATAGTTTACAGATGAGCCCGTCAAACTTACCTACGTCTAATTCGTTTCGTATTTTAATTACAACGTCATAAACGTCACATCTCATACGACACTAATGATATTTTCACACAACGAAAGTAATATTGTTTTTGACTGACACAGATTAACCACCTTTGAGGTATGAAACCAGTCTTTGTTCGAATTCTTTGGATGTTTTTCCGTCTTTATAGTCTCTGTTACAACAATAATGTTTGTTACATGTTTGTTTCGAGTTTTAGATGCGGTGTTGGAGAGTCGGTAGTAAACGCGGTTTTTCGTTATCGAATCATTAAATTGGCTACTCTGGCCGGCGATATGTCGATGATGGCTTGAGTGTTACGAATGTGCACGGGCGACAATACCAACTTATGATCACTGGCCCGCTGCTCATTTATCGGTTATATTAATAACTAATAATTAATAATATTGGGTATAAAAAATATTACAGATAATTTTTTAAATTAGTAAAAATATAAGCACTGAAAACAAAAAGTAAATACAACTATTCAAATTCAAAAATAACACAGAAATGCACTGTGGCAAAAGTAACATCCCTTGACCTGCTTTCAACTCATTCTCTGGCACAGCATTTTTCTGAATAGATATATTCTGTACACACATGCTATTCATATTCTGATAATGATAACGCAAAGTAAAAAAAATTTTTTGTATATATATACCTATATAGATCAGCAGGAGAGGTCTCGCAGTTTTTGTCAACAAATACTTACTACTTACTAATACTTGAAATAATAGTTCCTTTTTTGGAACTGTTATTAGATTCTGATTCATTTGCTGTCGGCCTATAAAGCTCTGGAATACTGTAACCCCGGAACAAGGAAGGCGAATAAACACATAAATTAAAAACAGAAATAATCTTTTAAAAGTCATCTCTGAGGCTTGCAAAACACCTTTACCCGACTTTAAATAGAATCATTTTTCTGCTTCATATAAAATGTTATTTCTGAAAGCTAAATCTGTATTAAAGCAATAAATACACTATTGTTTAACAAGCTTACAATTTACCTAAAGCTTAATATGCACCATAACTTATGGACATCTTTAAAAATCTGAAATAGAACACCAGTCAATTGGAAAAACCGAAAATCAGGTATTGAAAACATTTCCAATTTATATAACCAGAAACCGTTTTTCCTGGAGTAGCGACTAATTTCGTCTATCTAAACTACCTTTCAGTTTTGAATAACAGCTAGGTACGGACTTCGGTATTACTACAGGGGTCTCCAACACAACCAAAAAGAAAGCAATGAATGCCACATAAATATATCAAAAACATTCCGTTGCTTAGACTAGACTTAATAACGAATATCCGCACTCTTAATGTTATTCAGGCTTTCTGAGGTCAACATGATCTTGTTAACGTAATTTATTAAAAAAATATTTATCTAGACTTATGACGCCTTCAAGTCTTGAATGCTATATGGAATAGTAATTTTTTGACCTTTGGTCAATAACATTAGAAGCTTAGTATGCGTTAGGCGATACGTAGCGTAACGATGGAAAAAGGTCTCGTCTAGAGATTATACACAGATCTTGGAAAAGTGATTCCACCATATTTTTTTGGATATAACCATTTCTGAATATATTATTTCAATGTGTAGCTATTTCTTCAGTGTAAAATTACACTTCAAACTTCCGTGCATTTGTGAAAGGACGAAGTTATACAGAAATTACGATCCTAGGGCCAAAATTGATCCGCGACGTATTTTTGTTTTATCCTGCTATCGATTATCAATGATTTATTTAAAGATTATTTTGCAATTTAAGTTACGCTCTATCATGATATTCCTATAACCGTTGATCAAAATATTTATGTATAAACCTTATTTGTATCGTTGAACTAGTAATTCGCAATCGCTTTGCTTTGAAAAATTCCACGGGAACAAACCCATAGCCCCTGATAAAACGTATTCTAGAAAAGACCCATAATATAAGGTCCGTATTATGCCAAGAATTATCTATATATGTTCTATGGTTATAGTGTTATACGTGTTCAAACCAACAGATAAATATTCCAAAAATAATATATTACGACATATACATATACATATAAGAATAACAACGTTTACCTACACTAAAATGTTTGTAAAATATTTAGTATACATATATGGCGATACAATTTTATTATTACTGGTGTAAATAAAATGATTTTATGTTATACTTAATCTGTAATACAAAATATTATCAAATTAAATAATAACACATCCAACGTTTTGTAACGCGTCATCCACTTCGAGTTACTGTTAGACCCTCCATTACTCCAGTCCAATATCCACCGCACACGTGATTTGGTTTCAGATGACCGGTTGCTGTCACAGATTTACGAAACTTTATAAATGTGTAGCCTACATAAAACATTAAAAAATATATTGAGTTACAAGGGCGCCATACCTACTTATTACATCGTCATTACAACCCATATTGTCCTTGTGCTGGGCTAGGATCTTCTCTCAGACCGAGAGGGGTTAAGGCCAGAGCCCACCACGCTGGTCGAGTGCAGGTTTGTAGACTTCACATATCATTGAGAACATTATGAAAAACTTTCAGGAATACAGCTTTCTTAATGTATTTTTGCCATACTTAAAGTAAGGTATTTAGAATCATAATTCAAATGTGATTTTACACAAGAGTTAAGAACCGAAGCAGTGATAACAGAACTTTGGAGTTTGTCATGGGAACCATAGGTTCCAATCCCACATGCAACACCTATTTTAAAGTTATATGCGCACTAGAAGTGAATTATCAGCTCCTTCGGTGAAAAGCATTGTAAGGAAACTTGTATACGTGAAAATTATGTACATATAATATTCCCCAGGGGCCGTAAAGTCTACCTACTGTCGGTTAGGTAAACTATAAGGTGTAAGAATGCTGAGAGAAGACTCAAATCTAACAAAGGTAGTAACGGTAATAGTTATCATACGAAACTTTTACCAAGGTCATTATTCTTAGAAAAAATATTTTTTAGTTAAGTTTTATATTCTCTCTTCTTTATACATAAATTTACTATATTTTATCATGCATCGCTGTTAAACAATGTACGATCACCTTTCTTTTTTGTAAAACTATGTATTTTTTTCATATCGCACCCTATATATGTACAGGTGTGTCAGACGTTAGGACATTAAGTGAAACCATGGATAGAGTACCATGACCCTTACCTGTATACACAAAATCAATTAAATCCAACGAATAGTTTAGCCACAGAAGACGATTTTCATTTTCTTAATTTTGAGCACACTGTAAATAAACGAACAGCTGACTAGGCTAGGGCAATGGCATTACAAGGACGATCTAAAATTAAAAAGAAATCTAGTTTTCTCTTTCTTCCGTATTTGTAAGGAACAAAATTTCTTTGACTTTATACGCCTAGGAGGGTAATCAAGCGTTGGATATTTAAGGGACAGGCCTATTTTTTATCTTTTATTTTCTTTATTATTTCGTAATACATAGTTTTTATTTAAGAATAACAAACGGAAATGAAAAATTATTTTAATGTAGTTTTTTAAAACTACATACATACAGTAATTACATATTTCTTTTCATGTTTTACGGGCATTTGCCTTTTGAGAATAATAATAGTAAAATAATCGTCGTCAAAAATTTATTGGTGTCAAATTAGTGGTATAAACAACTGGCGTGGGCTTACTACTAATTCATATAAAACATTCATATAAAACATTCATATAAAATATTCATATAAAACATTCATATAAACATTCATATAAAACATTCGGCGTGAATTTCTGTGGGGTCGACTGGTTCACGTTCATGTCACATAACTGCTGAAGTAAGTATTATAATAGTGCAAAATACTTACTTAAAATACGAACATCTATCTTGTTTTTTAGTAAAATTAAATCAATCATCAGTCGTCAATATTACATATATGTCCTAATGTTTTATAAGATCTGGTACCACTACATATGCACGTGCCGAAAAGTCGCTTTACCCTTTTATAATATCCGTCAGTGATACCGCTTTTTAGGGTTCGAAAGTAAGTTTTGAACGCGACCATTTTAACAAATGTTTATTTGCAATTGTAGTCGATTAATGTTTATTACGTATTTATGATTGTTTACTTGGATTTTAATTGAATGTCTATGATGATGCGATAAGGAGGAACAACGCAAACGCATTCATCGACAATCTTAGGCGTCAGTTCGTCTTGTGTCATGTTCTTCTTATGTTTTGGTTGGGAAAGTTAAATGCAGCAAACAAGACACTCTATGTGAGGCGACCATCTTAGTACTCATGAGTAGCAGGCCTCCATGCTCGTTTGCTACTCATAAACTATAAAAAAAAATTAAATATGAGGAGTCTTTTTCAGTCAGGAGTAGAAACGAATCTATGAGATGTGCTCGTTCGTGATTACCACCGCAAGTAAAAATTGTGAGATAGTCTGAGCATATCAGCAATTATTAGCTACGATAAATTCAAAAAATGCTGGGTCTCTATGCTAATTGCCTAAAAAGCATTTTTTTTTTCTAAGAACTTTATGAAGTACTCACTTTATAATTTTGATGCCGAACCCAACGAATGCCGACACCTTTTTACCACTTTTTTATACAACTAATTCATGTCAGGGTCGTTGTTCGTCAGTCGTAATCTTGTCATTCGATGTGAAACAACAAGTCCTTCGACTTTGCACTTTCTTCTAATTTCGAGTGTTTTTGGGTTTGAGTGAGTGTTTGATTTAGCGACTGCGAATTAGTGATGGTAGTGTAGTGTTTAATCGCTGGCATGCCAGATCAATGGATTTGACACCTTTGGACTTTTTGTTGTGAGGTCCATTAAAATATAGTGTACACTCAAGAAGTGCACACGATTGGCGAACTTATAATAAAAATAAGACAAGCGTTCCAAAAATTTGAAGCAGAGGGCAGCGAATAGGTATTTGTTGACGCGAAGTGGCAGTAATTTGATTAGAAAATGCCACTTATGCATACAGAATAATGGCGGACATTTAGAAAGTTTAAAAATGCATCTGTTTATGAAATAAAAAAAATGTTAAATTTATTGAATTTATTGAGTGTGATTATTATTTGTTATTGTTTATCATCGCAAAAACAAACGTTACGCTCCGCCCACATCAGTGTTGCACCCACCACAGCACAGTAGCGATTCACGTTAACAGGTCAGTGACCTTTTTTACATCTGATTACAAATGGTGTTTCTTTTTGTGTGGATACATTTTATAATAATTTTGTTTGAAAATTACGATTTTTAAATTTCGCATTTACAATGTTCTTATTAGTTGCCGAGTATTCGTATTGACTAGTAATAACCACAGTTTCATTTAATGTCCTAACGTCTGACACAGCCTGTATATATATATCTATCGGAGATGGTCATTAGTATAGACGTGAAACGAAACTCAGCACGATATCCGAGTGATGGCAGCACCGCCGCGATGACGTCGATACTCGGCTAACATCGTGCTACAAGAGCCTAGCTAGTGGAGTGACGCCGGATGAAGTCTCAGTTTTACATTCTGCAGTCGAAAAGATCGGTTCCTCCGCACTGGGAACTGTTACTTGTTTTGTTTGCCCGGTGTGAAGTGTTTCTTTAACAATAAATTTAAAGTGATAAACGATTATACGCCCACGCTCATGTTCGACAATGCTGCTAAACCTACTGGCATCGCCGGTATATATATATATATATGTGTGTGTGTGTGTGTATGTATGCTACACCACAAAAATAAACTGCATCTTCTCCGGAGTATCTTATTATAACAAATATTAAATAATTATTTAGGTACGCACTATGTTTGCCTCAGTATATCACTTTTCCAGTTTTTGGGCCTACTGGACATACACAAATATGACATTACAAACACCCATGACCCGAGAACAAACATTAATCTGTCACATTAATGTCTGCCCCGGCCGGGCATCGATCCGGGACCTCTCGCTCGGCAGGCAGGGTCACTGCAAACTGGGCTACAGGGTCGCTAATAATAATGTATATAATAAACAAATATAAATATAATCCTTCGAAATCGAACACATTTTTAGTTAAATTTAGTTAATTAATTTGTCTATCCAATAAATATATCGCTTATGTATACCAAAACAATCCCAGTCCTCTGGATCATGAATACCAGTTGAGTACCATCGGATCTGTCAAACTCAGTTCCATGATCGACATCGAAACTGCAGCCACCAACACGAATTCTCCAATTAAACCATAGACCGATTTGATATTATTTTGGACTTCGCAATAGAGCTTCGCGTTTTTACCACACACATATTTTTGTCATCTATATACGTATCAGGGATGTTATGGATATCCATATACGTAACCGAAACTCTCGGATATCCAAAATAAAAACATATGCGAACCCGTAATCGAATCCGATACAAACGTTTCGAATTAGTGCAGTATCTAAATGAAACAGGTTTTATGACAGGTTTTCACTGGCCGAACAAATACACTAGCCACTTCGCTCCCATTTTAAGACAGTTTGTATCATATATATTTTTTTAATGATTTCATATTATCCAAATAATATCTAAAAATAAAGTGTCTGACTTTATTTTCTAAGTTTCTAAATTATCTAATATCCATAACTGAAATTATCCGAAACGATTGTATAAACTGAAATAATTTTACGTCCGTAACCGTAACCGAAACCGGTAAAATATTCATATATCGGTATCCATATCCGAATCTGAAATATCATATCTATAACATCTCTAATATATATATTTCGCGATATCTAAAATCGAGTAAAAAGATAGATAATTATACATGTCTAAGTAGACACCAGTATAAAAAGTAAACATGTAAGTTTGGCAACGTCGCATTTTATGAAGTTCGTGTCATAATGCGACTAAGACGATAGACTAAAATGTTTATGTACATTCCAATTCAGTATATATGGATAATTTTTAAAACACGCCTTTACCCCCATGTGTCTATACCATAAAATAATATTTTATATATCATGGTCATATAAACTGAATAACCATAATTATGTTGTATTAAGTAAGACCAAATTTCTATTTTTATCGTATACAATGTTCAGTAGGTTGTAGTTTTAGTTGTCAGCTTATGTTGGTAGTTGATAAATAGCTTTTTATTTAATAGGTATTGGTACTAGATCGTGCAATACAAAACAATACATTAAAATATATTCTTTACTGTATACACCATTTATCATTTTGCAATTGTGAACATACTTTAATGATGGCTTCATGGCTATAGTAGCGATTTTTCCAGACAAAAATATATCATAAATATCTACATAAATAATAAATATACCTATACATACATCTTTATATTTTATTATATATATCTAATAAATATTTTTACATTGAAATTTCAATCATTCATTTAAATAAAGGGGTTACGTAGGATTGAGTTGTAGCTATACTATAGAGATCAAAGAGCAGAAAGATCCAATCGAGCGTTGGAGGAAATTCAGAAACATGGTCATATTTACGTAGTACAAATGCAAACCACGTACAAATGTTTTGGAAGTACTCCAGTTTATTTTATTGCGTCAATATATTCAAGGTTTGTAAAAGCAAAAGATTCCACTTTTGTCGAAATAGACAGGAGAATTGAAAGGTTTTGAAGTGTACATAAACATCATGTGTAAACATTGATCTGCAAAAAAAAATTAGTTATTTCATTGGTCTGCACTAGCCATGACAGACTAGCTATATTGTAGCACTATACGACGCGTGGCTTAATTTGTAGCGTCACTAGCGTCGAAGAAGTACTTACCTAAGTTTGGCGCCAATGTTTTGCCACAGACAATAAATCACGCAGCTTGGTCCCTTTGAAGCAAACTTATACAAATATAACTACAGATTGTGACCTCACGTCCTCGTTACAGCTGAAAATGTCTTTTGTTTTTCAGAGGTAGTTGAATAGCGACAAATACGTATACTTCAGGGCATTTTGAGTTTGTATTCTACGAGAGTTTTTTAAACAAAAATTTAATTTACTTGTCTGGCTATCTTCTAAAATTATCAGTGGATATTTATTAAAGTGTTTCGGCTGCAACTACACAAAGGTTCTACTTATAATATTCGCACACATACAATAATCTGAATAACTATGAAATGCAAACAAGCGACATGAACGGCTTCCCAACGACATCGCGCAAACCCATTTAACAAAATTGAAACAGTATAAAAGATACTGCGGCAATAACTTACTATTCATATCATCGACAAACAAATGCATGTGAATTAAATTGATGTTTGTGTAGTGAAAACATTGTTCCTCGAAATTGTGTATGGACTCAACTTGACGTAATTGATTGTACGAGAATGTTGGTCTTTGACAAATAGTGCATTCGAGTAATAATGTCGGTGAAAGGGGCTAGGGATGCAAAGACAATTTAATTTTAAATCCAAGGAAATCTTCTCTGTTTTAAACGCACAGTTGCGATGCTGTCCAACGGACTAGGCAATCGCCAGGTCGAAGAAACTGGGTTAATTTTTTAAGAAGTCCCAGGGCTCAATACAACCCATTATAATTCTTGAGGGTACTCGTGCACCATTGTGACGTTTTTATCTCCTACCAAAGTTCCTTATCAACCTCTTTTTAATAATTTATTTATTTAATAATGTATGCACACATAGAAACATTGTACAGATAAGGCATCAAGTAAGGATGGTACAAAGGAACTACTTATTTCTTATGAAATTTCTTCCAGCAGACCTGAGACTGGAGAGCGGTATGTTTAGATGGTAAAAAAACTATGTATCTGCTTAAAATAGAACACATTAGAACTAAATAATATAAATATATAAATACATTTTTTTACATAGAATAAGTAAATGCATGACAACAATCCAACCTGATGGAAAGTGGTGATGAAGTCTAAGATGTTGAACCCACTAATTTATAAGAGCCTATTCACTCTCCTCTTGAAGACTCACATATTGTAAGAAGGCGGGAACACCGACGCGCGCAAGTTATTCCAGTCTTTTGCAGTGCGCACAAAAAATGACGACGCAAACTGCGCCGTCCATATAGGTGGTAGGTTCACTACGTAAGGATGGATACCCGCCATACGTCGAGTTGTCCGATAAAGAAACGGCGATGGGGGAATTACTTCGAACAATTCCTGCACCCACTCTCCAAAATGTATCCTATAGAAGACCAAGAGACTGGCAACCCTGCGCCTGTGCTCAAGGCTTCGCACATTGGATCCGACTAGATTTGGGTCACCAATGAGCCTCTTTGCACGCCTATCGAGTTCAACGCTGATAGGTAACATTTGGCAGCACCAGCCCAAATGTGACAACAGTACTCGACACACGGTCGCACTTGAGCCTTATAGAGGGTTAAAAGCTGATTCGGTGTAAAGTACCGCCGTACCTTCGCAATAATCCCAAGTTTCCTTGCAGCTGTCTTAGCCTTGGACTCGATGAACCGACCAAAATTGAGGTTCCAAGAAATTTCGACTTCCAACAATTGAAGACGGTCAGTGCATTCCAAGGATACATTCTGAAAAGTAGGAGCCAAGATGAACGGGCTCCTCTTGGCACTGAACAGACACTGGCATCTCTTTTGACTGTATTTCGTCCCTACTGGCCCGAGCATTCGGGAGGTATCTCTCCACTACTTTGCTGTTATCTGCATACTCATAAGTACCAGGCTGGAGCAGATCATTAATATGCAGCAGGAATAGAGTAGCGGACAGAACAGACCCCTGAGGTAATCCAACGTTAGGAGCCATCGATTGTGATGAACACCCGTCGACGACAACTCGGAGAGATCGTTCGCTCAGAAAGTCCTTCGCCCAACCGATAAGGTCAGAGGAAATACCATACGCTGAAAGCTTGCTTAATAGGCTAGCATGCTAGACCCTGTCAAAGTCCTTCGAAATATCGAGGGAGACGGCGAGCGCCTCCTCGTCTTTCTCGAGGGCCTCGCCCCATAAGTGAGTGGCATACGCTAGAAGGTTCCCGGTCGACCAGTTTCGGCGAAAACCATGTTGTCGGTCGCTAAAAAAATCGTTCAGTTCTAGGTATGCCATGAGATGCGAATTCAATATACGTTCCATAATCTTGCAGAATATGAAGGTAATTGAAATCGGTCGATAATTACTAGGAACGGCGCAGCTGCCGTTTTTGGGAACGGGTTGCACTTTAGCAAGCTTCAAGGATTGAGAGAGAGGCGGAACAGACGTGTCAGTACAGGAGACGACTCGGGTGCACAATCCTTTAGTACAAGCGCTGAAATTCCGTCAGGACCACTGGCCTTTTTCACGTCTAGACACCGCAAGGTTTTGAGAACCTCCTTGTTCGTTATGCGGATCTCGGGCATAGAGATGCCGCAGTGAGGTATTTGTGGTGATATGTTGTTGCTAGCTTCTAGATGCGAATTTTCGGCAAACAGAGACGCGGACAAATTCGCCTTCTCTTTGGCCGTATGAGTCAGGGAGACATCCGGTTTTACCAGTGGAGGCAGTGCGGGCCGACAAAAGTTAGTCTCAACCGCTTTAACAAGAGATCAAAAAGATCTACTGCCAGATGGTTGGTCGGAGACTTTAGTGCCGATATGCTGGATGCGGTTGATATTCACCTTCTGTAATGCCTTTTTGTAGGACTTGGCAGCGAGGTTAAAAGCTTTCTTCTTCGATCTGATATCCGGAGCGTTACGGTCTCGAGCATCAACGCAAAGTAAAAACGCCGAATGTTTTCGCTTCTCAGACTGAGCGCATTCGGCGTTAAACCAAGGGTGAGCTTTGCCACCGACGAGGACGTTAGAAAAAGGGATCAAGTGTAAAGATTAACCATAAAGCGTTAATTATAAACAAAATGTTTTGTTTACATCAAATTTTAAAAAGAAATTGCTAGGCAGAAGGTATTTAGTTATGTTCGAAAGATATCGAATCGGCTTACTGATTGTCTCGGGAGATTTTTAATGTCCCATATATCTTTCGCCTTCAAAATGATAAAACCCTGACCGTAATCATGTCTACAAACTTCAGAATCCGTAAAAAAAATATATGATGAAGATTAATGGACTTAAACAACAGACAACTCCAGTACGTCGCACCAAATTCATTATTCATCATACTAATTTACAATTCATATGAGCTTCCATAATGACAAGCTTACAGAAGAGGAAAAGTATAATACTAGACGTAATGAGACATTTATGATAAATTAAATATAAGGACTCTTTATGAGGAATAAAAACAATTACTTATTGCTTAATTTAAAAATTTACTGTTGTAAAGCAATCAAGGGAATATTTTTCCATAACTCCAAAATAAGAATGCATTGTCGTGAGCTTTTACTTTACAGTATGGCATCTCTGTCAATTCTAACGGGATTCTTATATAAATATTTGGACATCTACCCATGAAACTGCCAACAATTTGGTTAAGTCTAAAATTTCATACAATCAATTTACACTTATTCCTACTATTAATGTTGTGACCATTACTGTCCTTAACAAAACTGTTAGAGTATTTTTACCGTACGTAATATTATCTAAAATATATTTTGACACAACAGTGAATAAATTGATTACTTTAATGAGATTTCTAAGCGAGTCCTTAGGCCTGAATTTGTAGATGGTGCGTCACTTTAACAAAGCTCAATATGAGGACTCTATAGTAAACGAGACTCTATAATAAAGTCAAGAAATGTTAACAAGTAAAGTAGTGTAACACTTGCAAAAACAGTATTATTGACATCGTGAGAGCATTATTTTCTTCTATCTACTTCAAAAACTAAGTAGGTGTCATCAATTAATCATACAGGTTCACAGAAATACCGAATGAAATTAGGAAGATCGTTGATGTACATTTTAAAAAAATAGCACCGGTTTAAATACTTATCCAATGTCAGGGTAATGGGACTTTATTGCATTGATAACTACTTTTTCTATATGCTCATAATTTTTTTATAAAGTTAACTGATTGTGTTGAGACACCATATGCCTAACTTTATTTATTAATATACGAGTATTACGGCAAACGCAAGCTTGCTTTTGAGAGACCACAGTATATGTATGTATGTATAATAGTAGCATTCTGCTTGCACTCCCAAGCGTCAAAAACGTGTTTAAGAAGTGCTACGCCTGCATCATTAGTATATTTCCCTCTTGAAAAACCGAACTTATTAACATAAAATAATTTGTATAGGGAAAAATATGATTATTTTTCATTTTTGAAGCTGAATGTAAATATTTTTTAAAAGATTTTATCAAGGACTGGTAAGCTAGAAATAGGTTAAAATAAGGGTCCACTTTAATCACCACATTTAAATAAAGAGATTATTTACCATGTATCATGAGATTGGAGAAGCTACTATCATCAATACATTGATTCAAAATGATACTTAAATTGGGTGCAATGAAATAAATAATTGGTTTTATTACAACTGTAGAAAGACCCCAGTAGTCTTTTATTTGTAATATTGATAGATTAAACAGTTTTTATAATTATTTCACTAATAATGTATTTAAAGCTAAATAAATTCAAGCAGTTCTTATCTAGGCACTTCTTATAAGGTGAACTGTATGTGCATTTAATAATAAAAGTAAATATTTTTACTAAACTAAGTAAAATTTTACACACTCACACCCTGCACTAGGATTCGCTGTGGCATTTACAAACACGAATATAATATTACTAACACCCATGACCCGAGGGCAAACTTTTATCAGTCAAATAAGTGTCACCCTGGCAGGGGATCGAACCCGGAATTCCTCGCTTGGTAGGAATGGTCACTAAGGCCTGGGCTACGACGGGTTGCTTGTATAAGATGTTATAAAAAAGCTTAAAATCTAATTTTTCAGACCAAAAAGCTTCAAGTTATGATTAATTACGTTCTTAATACGCTAATATTATTCAGGACCTGATCTTTTCATCCATAGTATGGTTCAGGACTATTTAATTAAGTAAATCTATCTTTTCAGACGTCAGATTCAGAACCGAGCGCATATCGTCTAACTTTGCCAGTTGAAATTTATTCAATATCTTGAAACTTATTACACTTTTATGTAATTAAACCACTTAGGTACGTGTTTTAAGACAAATATGATTTTATGTTAGTAAAACCTAAACAAAATATGAAATTCATTACATAAATATGATTCTACTAGCTTTTGCGCGCTCATTTCTCTAGAGGTGATTTGTACATTTTTATAACCTATTGAACTACAAACCACCATCGAATTTTGCGGTCTAGTGTGGAATTCGGGTTTCTTTTCTGAATGAAAGAAATGTAACGCTTACTCCATGATGGTGGCAGTTAGTGGAAGGGATAATTGACATCTCAGTGTCAAAAAAATTTGCGGCGTAAGCAGGCCTACGATAAGGCTCAACGATTACGATAAACAACGGGACCGATGGTTTATCAACGGGTACAGATTTTGCAAATGGTAAAAATTCGAAGAAGATTTGGTATTGCAAGTATTAAGTTAACTTTATCTTTTAAGGTGTTTGCCTCAGAAGTTAATGAAAAGACTGATAAATGTATGGGTGTTTTTAACATGAAATATTTGAGCTTGCATTTTTAAAAGATATTAATGGCATTGTGTGCACAATATAGTTTAAATATCACCTTAAAATTTAAGAGATATTTTTTACTAGCAAATGCCCTCGCTTCGGTTCAAAAAATCTAGCTTACGCTTAGAAATAGCATCTGCATTGTTTTAGGACTGGGTTTTTCTCGTTCTGTGAATTAGAAGAATTATATATATATATGTCGGAAAAGCCAGTAGTTTTAGCAGCATTGTCGAATAATAGCGTGGGCGTATCATCGTATAACACTTTTAATTAATTGTTAGCAAACACTTCACACCGAGCAAACGAAACAAGTAACAGTTCCTAGTGCGGAGGAACCGATCTCTTCAACCGCAGAATGTAAACTGTGGCTCCATCCGACGTCACTCCACTAGCTAGGCTCTTGTAGCACGATGTTAACCGAGTATCGACGTCATCGCGGCGGTGCTGCCATCACTCGGATATCGTGCCGGGTTTCGTATCACGTCTATACTAATGACCATCTCCAAAATATTAATTTATAACTTTTTTATTTATGAACGGATTGAAATGAACCGAACTGTAAATATTAAGTGATGCTTACAAAGACAAACGCCAAACAGATAAAAATTCTAACAACTATTGTTTTGTGTTCTATTGTGTTAATAAAGGCCCCTTATATTAGTTTTTTCTCATATATCCTTCATATACAGAAAGCGATCACTTAGAATTTTATAATAGTATGTATAGATTTATATACCCGACAATATCTAACGAATACAGATCCCAGAAAAAATTAAGTCAGTTTCGCTACTTATATTTGGCATTTCACGGTCTCTTGATGTTTTAATAGAAATATATTTCTCGCCCAGAATATTCATTATATCTCTGGTAAAAATTTGCGAATATTCACCCCACGTACTTTGCTATATATCATTTTGTATTTACTCAATAAGTTCCTCTTTGTTCCAAAAATATACATTCATTTTAAATATTTCTTTTTTCTTCATTGTAGATACGTTCATATAAAGGGCAGGTCAAAGGTTTTTCCACCTATCCATCAATCAGATCCTGTTTGATTTTACGCGTAGTATTGACTATCGACTACCATCACGTGCATAAAGTCTTAAAAACTGTTAAGATGTTATCCATTTATTTTTGTTTAGTCCAAAAGACAAATAAATATTTTTCTTTATAAATCTCATTTATCAGAGCTCAAGTAAAATGTGTGCGGTCACATACTAATTAAACCACAGGTACAATTTCTGTAACTACAGTATAATCTATATACACTTGTAATGTCTCTGTCTGCATGTCTGTCTTTCATGATAAACATTCGTTTTATGACTCATTGACATCAATTTGACCATTTTAAAAATATTATTTGTCTGTTTGACTGGCCCGTTCTACCTCAAGAAGGGCTTGACCAATCTTAATGAAAACTGGTATATAGTGAAAAGACATGAATGCGCATGTGTTATAGGCTATATAAAATATCAGTAAACCTAATGATATCTAATCAAGGCAAAAAACATCAAATTTTGAATAATCATGCTTATATAATTAATTATTCAACTCGAACGAAGTCGAAGAGAGTCGCTAATTATGTCTAAACACTGTGGAAACGTCCTTCTCTTTAAGTAAAATAGATTCCCTGTATTGTTCGAAGTCTGTGTACCTCGTTCGCAATAAAATACTACATTACCCGTCAGCCATATTATCACGCGCACCGTTGTTGTCACAGTCATAATCCTCCTAGCTCGTCAAATCCATTGTTCTCTTAATTTTATTACGAAACTGGTAACGCACCCTCGCTTCTCTGGAAAAATAATCTCGTTTAAAAAATCTTTGTTTTTCATAATACTTTCACATCAGTTAAAATAAGCAACACATACTAAACTTGCATACAGTTTTTGTTTTGTTTGACATGCATGTACCTGTGTACCGTGTGCCAGTGTTTGTTTGTATGTATGAATGTATAAGTCATAATTAGTAAGTAAAAATGATAACATTACTGTCATTTATTGTTTAATTTAGTTTTTCCATGCATATATGTACTAATCCTTAATTTTATTAACAGTACCAAATGAACATATTAATTGTAATATCAATGATATAATCAAAACGTATCACGACACCCACGATACTACTCCCAAATCATTAATTTATGAACGACATTTAAAAAAATAGAATACTGCTTTGTTTGCTAATACAGAAATTGCTCGCTCATTTTATTAGGTGCGCTATAATTACACTGCCAAACACATTCTACTCATTTATTTCCGAAGAAATCACTGTTAGCTTTTAAGGGTTTAATAAAGATGAATTAATAAAATATATTTATTTTTGTTAATAACTGACCCTATAAATAACTAATACATCCCATTTACTATGAAGTAACTAATTGTAAACACATCTTATTTTATCGTGAAGACAAACTGCCAGAGCGCACCTGTTCCTGAATATCAAAGATATTAAAGAATAGGACCGGACACGCTTTGTCTAGCACTGTCAGTTACCTTCGAGATTACAATCTATATCTACCTAGAAATAGAACATAGCAGCGGAAATGGTTAAACGGTGCATATTGCGTCAAATCTGATTATATTAATTTTATAGATCGGGGAAATAGAGAAAACAAAAAAGTCGTAAGTGTATAAATATTACTAGCAATTATAGTGGTTGTACTGTACTTGTTTTTTTCTTGTTCAATATTTTTTTGTTTTTATGAAAAGAAATATTTTCTAAATTTGAAGTCTAGATACACGGTATGTAAGTATGTAGTAATAGAGTTACATTATAATTTTCCGTAGCTTTGTGACGTGACATTTACAGCACTTGCCTCACAGGTATAGTTCAGAAACTAATACAAAAATCTATCTAATTACATATATTAAACTAATCTAAAAAAGAATATGTATTCTATGTATATAAAATAAACAATGAAAACCAATAAATATATATAAGTTATTCTTTAAAGATTAATTCTCTGTCTATTGTTATCATCGATAGCGATCAAAATACATTCTAGAGAATAGACGAAATTGTCACAATAGTAAATGATAGATAGTGTTCGGAAATTGGAAAGGTTGAAATTCACTAAGCTATCGCTCAGTGAGATCGATCTACCCAATTCTAGTTGCTTCAATAAACTCTCAGGTCAGTCGGATTAAGTTTTATGTAAAGTATATTTAGAGCACACCGCCGCGAAATTACCGGGCTGTCTTATCTTGCGGCTGAATGGAACGTATCCAGGGAGTTAATTAAATGGCAAGGTGAACTCTGCATGCAGTAAATTGGCACTCTGAGCGTATGTACTGGTATTCGATGTGTAGTATCTGAAATTAATTCCTTCGGTGTTTCATGAAAACGAAACATGATGTAAAATTTTTGAATATACTTTAAAATTCAACTAAACTGGGGACATTTCATGTATACGGTGAAACTATGGTATTATACTGACTAAAATATCAGACTATTACTGTCACTGGTGATCCCCATCTTTGGCCGTGAAAAGTCCGAACGTTTTAGAAGGAGATACCGCCAGTAATAGAATTGTTTAATACATTTTTTTAAGAATTCTCTTTCGAACTGTAACACCACTTTGACGTTGCTATGGTTACATATCAAGATATACTCATATTAAGAAATTTGGGCTTTCATGTCATTATCAATATTATATGATCCAGGCAGGATCTATTTTAGTTAACAGGATTACTTTTTGCGACGCGAGGCCGGGTTGCTTGTAAATCATGTAACAGTTTTTTTTTGTTAATAGCCGACAAACGAGCAGACGAGCCACTTGAAGGTCACCGTCGCCCATGGACATTAGCAAGACCAAAGGTATCACTGATGCGTTGGCAGCCAGGAAATGACAAGGTAAGAAGGAAAGTACTGGCTCTCAAGCCCTCAGATGCTTCACTGAATAATTCAATAATGAGACTATATTAATAAGGCTTTAGGTAATAATTGTGCTTAAAATAAAAGACCAAAAGAAAAAAGGAAAAACGGTCATATTTTCTCTTTAACCTCTTTACAATTACATTTTCAGGTAGCTTTGTAGAAGTGTAATTATTTATTTTTTCTTTTGTAGCGCTGTCTGGACCGTTGCTGTGTTAAAAGCTGATTTTAAGAGTCTCTTCATATGAGGCTTTCCGCCGAAAGCGTTGATGAGTAGAAGTATATATTTGTTGTAACAACGCGATGCACATGCCGCAATCTACCTACATACTATATAATGAAACAATAAAAAGGCTATGGGAATCCATTACCATTGCAATATTATCTTGAGTGAATTCAAATAATGTTTACTTTTAAATGCCGAAACCAATATTTTATTAGAAGGTTGCTATGAATACAAACTGCTATACAAATTGTGTAGTGCCGAACGAAATACGCATTAGGTTGTCGTAATATACGACACTGAGCTATCGTCGTGTTGTCATGGTGGATACGTTGCGTATTCGCTTATCGAACGCCTACGATCAAGAAACGCTTCTGAGATAAATGTATAATAACGATAATAAAACATAATACAACCATCTTATTTGTTTCTACATCATCAACTCCGTTTGATATAATCTTATTTGATAACTATCTGTGAGCGATCGACGTACCACCGAAACACGCTGAAAAGATAACCAAAAATTTCTTCATTACTTTCAATGTCATGAATTTAACTTTGTACAGGGTGTGTTTTGTCGCATCCACTGAACTTAGGCACTATTTCCGTTGTCATCGGCAACCGGTTCATGTCGCAGAATCACCTCGCAAAACACATCACATTTGTTAAATTCCTTCTTTAGGCCTTATTGTGTAGTAAATATATAACTGTTACAAAGAAAACAATATGGCTAATGTTACGCGCCTGAATTCTTTATTGTGCTTTTTTCGTTATCATTATATTTTATAGTTTTTTCATTAATCCCCGGGGATTCCTCAATTTTGTAGGATGTACTCGTTTAAAACGAACATTCATTTAAATTTATAAAGACCTTTCTTTTATCCTACACAGATTTTCATTAACCCGATGCCACCTGCGTCCGATATTGATCATTGAATGATTGAGTATTGTATGATAATTTACGCACAATAATCTTAATATCCTTCTCAGTTTAGCTATGAAGTTTAGGACGTATAACGTCTTATAGAACACTCTACTACTTAAATATATATATATAAATTTATGTTTGTCTGTATGTCCTTTATAGAATCGTAAACTATGCATTTGATCATGTGATGATCTTTAGTAAAGTTGTTGTGCACGAGCCCACGAAGGTTTCTGAGTTGGTACGACCAATTTTCGACAGATGGCGCCACTGTCATTCCAATGAATTTCATATATTGCCGTGACAGTAATGTCTTTCCTTCAAATTTATTTTAGGTGGTGGCAACGTGCGCAGGGTACAGCTGGTATTTTATAAATTGTTAACATACAAAACCAGGTCAATATATAATCACAATATTCAATCCAACAACTACACTGATACCTTACACGAATGTTATCTACATCAAAGAAAGCGTTTATTATTAGGTACTCTTTTAGTAATTGAGTATAAAGCATCATATTACTCCACGAACTAATCAAAGAAAATCATTACGGTAATTAAAACCAACTTCATTGATCAATTAATACCTAATTATTGCTGCCAACAAAAACAATATGGAACTACAGTGAAATCTCTTAGTTGATCTTAAGAAGTGGTAGAATTCCACTGAGGTGTGGCTTCAACCTATTGCAATGTGACCTACTCACCCACTGCAAACGTGGCTCTCTCTTCAAAATTGTCAGCAGCTTACCACATCGATGGCGGCTCGAATGCTTATTGGTGAAGAGGATTAATGTCGAAGGTCAGTGTCGGCCAGGCCTTGGACGCAGCTTATCGCCGCTTTCCAGCAACAACCGAATATTTATATATTATATATATAAATATTTACATGTACTTCGAAGCACGGAAGTTTCCAAAAAATTGGTTATAATAACAGTCACCCTTACAACCATCGATAGTACCCAAAATTGCGTAAACGGATGACGTACGATATAGCTGATACTCTACTTAACTACAGAAACTCTGTAATATTAAAACTTAAATTCCTTTAACATTTAAACTTAAAATAAGCAGTGGTTGTATTGCAGAGTGTTTGTTACTGGATGCTCGTGATGCAATGCGAGCAGTAATTGAAAGTTGTTAGTTAGGTTGTTTGTATGCTGCACAAGCAGTAAACACGTAAACTTAGTAAGCATACGTACTCGGATATTAAAAGCAACATTACATATGTAGCAACAAAACATTTACTTTTCTCTTAGTAATACAAGATAACAACGTATTCGGGGTTTTAGATTCGCTAAATAATTGATCCACTGCACTATTTTACCATTTTCTAATGATTACTGAATGTCGTAAAGCGTAATACGAGTGAGACTCTCCAACACCGCTGCTCCACTGTTACCAAATCACGATCATGATACGCATGTGTGTGTGGAGTAAATTTTCCTAATTGATTCTTGAATGTATTAACCCTTAGCACGAGGGTGAAGTTTTAGTCCACTGCCGTACAAGTTCAACACGTAAAGGCCTTCTTGAGTCACATTTTTTTCCCCGGACTATTCTCAAATTTATAAATTTATGATTTTCAAAGGTTTAAATAGGTTTCTGTGATGAAATTAAAAGGGATTAAAGTATCAATACTATAATTAAGTAGTAAGGCTTAAAAGAGGCTGGACCAGCGCCAGGCCGTTGGGTCTATTTACTTTTAAGTTCGCGTCGGGTACAGACCCCCGCTCCGCAGCCAGCTGGTATATCTACTATAAGTGTTAAAAGGTTTAAAGTTTGTGTCATGTCTGTTTCGTCAATTTTTAAAACGTAAGCCTATTTTGATTTAGTTGTCTTAACGTTACGAGGTCCACAGTAGTTGGACTGCTTACTTAAAGTCGCACAATCAAATTAAATATGATAGAATACAGCAAACCAAACTATACTTCCGCATAGTGGACTAATGATTATAAATTTCCATGCCATCGATGCCGTATCTATCGTATGAATGAAACTGACGTATTTACGGCGTGGTTTACGCAGGAATAATAAATGTATTATGTCGCATTTTTATTTTAAGCATTAATTATATATTATAAGATATACTATTTGAATTTATAGTCATACCGTGGCTGGTTACGTTGTGACCCACCTTTTTCGGATGGCCTCTGTGAGGTGCTCGTAAATATATGTAACTTTTGATCGTTTCCTTTATAAGTTTTGTTAAGCTGATAGCAATATTTATATGAATTAGAATCATAAATATTGCAAGAAAAATTTACTATTATAATGTACATAATTATGATTACAAAAATATAACACTTTTGAGTGCTAGATGATGTCCTTGACGGCTCTCTCGGTGCCGACATAGTGAGTGCTAAATATTGTCGTTGTAACTTACTTATTTACCTCAATAAGGTCAAATAAGACCACTTTGGTTCAATCAAAATTTAAAATTTATCCAAGGCTACTGATATATTTTACCATAATGTATAAATAATATATATTGACTTGGTTTCGGTGAAGACAGCCGGAAAGCTTTTAGCCCGTGATTGTAATTAAGTACGTAGCCATCACATTGAATATGTCGTTAGCGTACCGTCGTATCTACTCAAACACTCGATATTAAATTTACCATAAACATGTCAAATACAAAATTATAATGCGAACAGTGAGTGATATTATATAAGTAGACATTTATAGTTAATACCAATTCTTAGCCGACCAAGAAGAAAAAATGGAATCTTCTTTTATTTGGTACTCCCACATCGCGACCGACGAAAACCATTTCACAAATTAAATTACCATTTTAGAGGTAGTTCTTAGAGGTTTTCAACAATGAATTTCCGCAAAGTAACGCCTGATACTATCAATCAATTATATTTCTCTCTTCTTACGTCCCAAAATGTATATATTCGAATCTGTTTGAAATTTTATTACTTATCTCGTATTACTTGTTCTTTACCGAGCGTGGTACAGTACACATTTCATCATTGGAACCCGTATTGTACTATTGCTCGGGTCGAATCGAGATTAATCTCACATTGAGAGGAGTTACGGCCATAGTCCGCCAGGCGGCTAAGTGCGGGTTAACAGACTCCACATATCTTTGAGAGCTTAATTGGAGAACTTACAGTTATACAGGTTTCCGCACGATGATTTCCTTCACTGAGCCGAGTGATAATCATTCTGTAATATATATAGATATAATTTAAAAAAAATGTGAGGTGTGTGTAGGATTTGATTTAAGTATGCTGTGCGGAAGACCCACGTTCAAACCTCGAAGATACCATTGGGACTATTGCACTTAGTCGCCTGTTTTTTAATTTATTTTAGAACAAGCAACCTACCCTCGCTCTCCATCAGAAAATTAAGCCTTACGCTTAGAAATAGCACCTGCATTGTTTCAGGACTGGGTTGTTCTCTTTCTCTATAAATTAGAAATATATATATATTTATTTATAACTTTTTTTATTTACGGACGGATCGCAATGAAAGGACATTTTAATATTAGGTCATGCTTACTGCAATGCATTAATGAAAACCATAACGAAGTCGGTCAAGCCGTTTCTGAAATTAGCGCGAACAAACAGATAAATAGAGAAAAATTCTAACATACTATTGTTTTAGGTTTTATAGCATTAACAAAGGCTCGTAATAAGAGTTTTTGTTATATATCCTTCACGTACAGAAAGCGATCAGTTAGAATTGTATTACATTATTCAGTTAGAATTTTGTTATCTATGTAGATAACATAAATCGTGTATTTGTTTTTTGGTCCCAAGAAATATTTTAATTCAATTTAGGTATACTCTTTTCTAAAACCATTTTAGTAACACCATATTGAAGAGTTTTTATGATTGGTGAAGACTTGCTCCCGAGGCCGTTGAAAATGACTTTACGAAACGTCGCAAGTTGGTGCATGGCTCCAGCCACGAACACGCTATGCCGGCGGTATCTGTATATCTATGCGATAAATCTATATATCTCCATATCTATGGGAGGCACAAACTCTGGTGATTTAGGTCTACTGTGACACAACACAATAGGTCCCACGTTGTTCCGAATAATCATAAAACCAGGGCATATTCGTAATTTATTACGTATAACTAAGCAGAAGAACGTTTAATTTACATACATCAACAGAAGGCATCCGTCTTCAAAGCTGATTAAACGATCCGCGCATACAGAATACGGCAGAATGTATCTAGTTCGTGACTGAGTCAGTCCAACTGGAATGAAAGTCGATCGATAACTTGAATGAGTGCGGTTGTCATACTGACCGCGTGTAAATAAATAAAGTAAAATTTACGCAATATGTCATGAGATACGAAAAAGATGTCATATTTTGAATAAAAATAGTCGACATGTGCAATGTAATAACAATATTGACAGAAAAATATGCTTATGTTAATTGCACCGTTCAAGTATAGTGATTTAGGTGAACCGTGTAGCCTCAGGTGTAATGGAATTATATGTCGCTAAGGGCGGGCTGAACTATTCACCTGTTAAGGTATTGAAAGGTAGCAAATTACGAAATTTAAGTGAATAACTTAACCGTTCATTGTTTCATAACATTGTGAAAATATCTGCGAAATCTAGGGCCGGCATCTATAAGTGCGCTACGTGGGAGCTCTCACCGTTTCAACCGAGTTCTAGGTCCTTTCCCGACTAGCCAACGTGATTACCAGATATAAAACGGTCAGTCTCAACTTCGCTCGTGGCTCACTTTGCTATCGTTCACAAATCTGTATTTGTACAGCTTCATACATATATTCAGCTGTAGTTATATGATGTAGCATAGTAGATATGTACTTGAAGTATTTCAGATTAGCTAGGAAGTAAAAATATAGTCGTTACAACATTATAATCTGTATAGCAAGCACTAGCATTCGCAATCCTTACATCGAAGCTTTCATAGCCATATTTTAAAGCAAACTCCACAATTTTCACTTTATGACATTCCACATCAACCTTCCAGTAATATCCACAATGTAATACAAAACTTTAAAAAAAGAACAACCTAGTAACACGGATTCCACAGCGGCCTACGTTTAAGAACTCTTGTGAAATTGTTTACCGAGGTGAATTTAATATTTCACGAGGCCGCCCTTATTTCTGCTGTGTAAGTTATACTTGTGAAATACGTCAGTAGAATAAGTAAAAATAAGCATGTAAATACTTTTATTTATAACTAACAGGTTCAGCAGGCGTTGTTTTGTTGGTAGTGAGTTGAACGAGCACATACCTCACGAGTCATGAATGGCTTTAGCTCGATAGGGGTTCCGAGTGTGACTCGTGGCCTCACATTTATGTGATAAATGAATGTTTACAATCCGATCGACGATTTTTGGGACTCTTGTGAGTGTCCATACCATTAGTAACTCTGGCACCCAAGTTCGGGATTTGAAAGTGAGCGCGTATTGTTTTATTTTATTATTTCAGATAAAATACATCATAGCACAATCTCTCAGATTTGGTTTGAACCCGCATCGGCTCGGCGAAATATTTATTGTTGGGAACATTTCTATCGAAATTACGCGATTGCTGTTGTTAGGTGAGTATTGTCATTGTCCCTGTAGCTCGAGACCAGAATACGAGCTACGGTATACCCTGCCCGTCGTAAGAGACGACTAAAAGAGGACTTCCGGAGTTGCAGGCGGTATTAGTGAGTGCTCGATCCTTCCGGCTAGCGTTTCCGAGAAGGACGACGATATGTGTGACCGCGTACCATCGATAAGATCAGATGGTGCGGGACGGAACAGTTGTCCCTCTCGAGTAGAGCAGAGTCCCGAGTAGAGAGAGAAAGATACCGAAGTCCTCTACTTAACTAATATCTATACGGATTCATCCACAATGAGTCGTTGCCGGTAGCTTGCGCCCCTTTTACATGCAGCCTTTTCAGAGGCCACGGATTCAGCTGGCCAGTTCTCTTAAGAACAGCTTTTATAAGGAGCAATTTCTTGAGAACTGAAAATCACTAATGTGGACGAAGCATCACTGCAGGGTCCATAATAAATAAGGAGATAACCATAGACGAACGCATTCGACAGAATCTGACACACTAGTCTTATAAGTAAGCCTTCAACTCACGGTATACCTTTGGTCTGATCAGTTGGGTCAAGGACTTTCTGAGTGAACTATTTTTCCCAGTCGCTTTCGATGGTTGTTCGTCAAAATCAATGACAACTAATACCGAAGTTGCTCAGAGATTCGTTCTATCCGCAACTCTATACTTGCTGCATATCAACGACCTGCTCGGATAATTAACATTCAAATAGAGTCCGATAGTGAGGCAATAGTTGGTGCTCCAGAAGAAGTTTTTTTTCCAATTTTAACCTGGAACGGTTCATTGAGTCCAAGGCAAAAGCAGTTGCAAGAAAAAGGAAAGATATTTCAAACCGGAACAACTTTAACCTTATGTAAAGCAAAGATTCGGCCGTCTGTGAAGTAGCTGTCACTTATGGGCTGATGCTACCAAATGTCACCTAACAGCTTTCGACTCAATAGAAAAACGTGCCAAGAGGCTTATTGGTGATTCAGAATTGGTGCAAATTAATCTTCAGAGCCTTGAGCACAGATGCGAAGCCATCCTCTCGGTGTTTTGTAGAACAATTTTGGAGAGAGTGCGCAGGAATTATGTGATTCGATTTCCCCATCCTCTTTCCACTATCGAACGACACGACGCACGGTACCTGTTCATCCTTTCGTATTCATCATCCCTCCGATACGGACGATACATTTTACTTCGTAATTTGTAATGTTTACGGCAATGGATTGGAATGTCTGCCGACATCGATATTACCATCACATTACAATGTCAAGGTAAGAGTGAGTAGGCTTAGAAAAAGTTCATGCGCTATTCATCTGAAGTTACGTCTTAGGCACTGCATGAATACTGGCATTACCGCAAAACTTAATAACCGATTTAGAAGATTTCTTTTGTTTGTTTACACTTCCCGTTTGGTCCCACATAAATTTGAAAAATAAAGCATAGCCTAAACGCACAGTGGGAGATGGAACCAAGAAGTTCACCTTCTTCAAATTGCAGTCGGTTTTCTTGTGCAAATATTTTTATACTAAATATTTTAATTATCAACACTAATAGGTTTTAAGGCTCTATACTAACCAAAAACATGAAATTATTAGAATATTATTATTATTTAATAGCTTACATAATCTTACGGGCTAGCTTTAATTGCAATTAACAGCTTAATTCATCTGGGTCAGTCGCTCCGAAGAAAAAATTTACTAAATTATATTCTGTACGGACCACCACATACAAATTTATTTTTATCCACTAGTACCTAATCACCGGAGGACTTAAGTCCCATTACGCCGTTATCGACGTTCTAGTAATTTGGTAATAAAACCTAAACGTGAGAACGACACGTTGATAAGTGAACTTTGTTGTAAGCGGAGGATTAGAGGGCTTACGTGACGTGATAGCGTGTAATGACTTCGTGGAAGTTGTCTACAGTAATTCAAAAAACCCGCTGTTTGAAACTACTTATCACCACAGTGGAAGCAAATTTTATTATTCATCATATATCACAAATATTATTTTTTTGTATCACTGTTGTAAATAATTCATTGTTGTAGTTTTTCTTGGCGTACTAAAATACAATGAATCGAAGGGCATCGATTTTCTTAAATATATTTAAACAAGAATGATTTCGTTTTCTAAGTATATATTTCAATGATAAATTGACCACAACTCATAAATACGCAAAATACAGTATTCAATAATTAAATATATGTATGTATGTGTCGGCGACAATCATTATTACTGTTTCTAACATGACACGGCACATGACCCGAGTGATGCCAGCACCGTAGCCATCCATGGCTCAACATTCTGCTACTGAAATTCGTGCTGCAACGGACCCTAGCAGAGGGACAGTTGCTATGGCACGCTATATTTGTGTTTCAACCGTGCTGGAGACTAGTGCCTATCTGCTAGAAACTGTTACAATTTTCGTTTGTAATTATTAATGCCAGTGAATTCTTATGGAAACGTTGGAAAGAATTCTGACCACTACGCCAGCATAACTGTCCATCATACATATTGTGTAAGCATGACCGCAGTGATAGCATTTACGCCAAATTATGCCATAGAATTCACACAAAATGGAAAATTAAAATAGATTTATTTTATAAGCATAACATTAACAATGACTTCGCTACTTAATAACAACGTACGGTATACGGGAAACTTTGAAATAGTAAAAATAAAGTTATATGGTTAAAGTTTTATCGGTGCTCGTAAACTAATTCTCGATACAAACTTTCTAGTTCATCTCAGATACCTCCTTTACTGCCTTTACAGCCAAAACAAGGCTGTAAGAAGGTGACTCAAATGTCCAAGAAGACCCTATAAATGCCATTACAATTCTATCAAACAATTCTTCCAATTTTAAGTGACATTTAAGATTGTAATAAGTTATCACAAACGCAAATTAATAATAATAATTTTTAATAATAATTAATGTAATAAGTTATCACAATCGCCGTGGAAGGAAATTTGAAACTTAACATTCGTATTTTTACTTCTAAGTAGTAATTAAATAACTAATTTATTTACTATACACACACAGAAACAATTTATAGGAAATGAAAACAAAAGGTAACAATGTGCAAGGGTACTACTCATTTCTTTTAGAAATCTCTTCCATTTTACTCACAAGAGTAAACGATAAGGCAAATAAGCAAATTTAGTGCGTACATTACATATACACAATAAGGATATAAATATAATTATATAAATAAAGAGAAATACATACTAATACAAATATGAAGTACATAAATACAATATCCTACTAATATTTTAATTAGTAGTTTTTGTATTTAAATATATCCATTGTAAGTGGCTCCAGCTACCTTTTGCGTCATTGCCACGTCAGGTCCAAGTACACTGCTTAACGACGGCCGAAGCATGAAGATTGGTCCCATCGTCACCATTTCATCCCGACGATACCTGTATGGTGGTAGGTTTTTTGACCTGCTTGATTAGGTTCACTTTTCTTGTAACATCGACCGCATTTTACGTGCTACGGTTTCAATGTAGAAGGGTCTATAGTGACCAAGTCTCCCATCTTGCCCTTCAAGCAACTAAACCCATGGTTTTATAGACATGTATGGGCGGCAGTAACCATTTATCACCAAGCGGCTCATCTACAACGTTGTCTAAGATAATAAAATGTTACTATTAAATTCTATTACTTAGAAGTAACTAATTAAAATGTTATTAACTGCATTAAACGCATTAAAAATTGATTAGAACAATATTCACTTTAAGTACCTACTTTTGGTAATAATACAGTGTCCTGAATCTATCGCTCTTCATGTTATAGACCCACAGAGAACTGGGGTATATTGTTGTAAGATTAATTACTTTTTAGGGGCATCATGTTAAAACATTCTACATAGATAGATTCTACAGATTGCAACGAAGAATTCCTATTACAAATTTATTACAATCTAAAAAAAATTACAATGTGAAAGGAATGTAAGTTTATTAATATTACTAAAAATTATTTTTGAACAATCAGGAAATTGACATATTTTTTTAAAACCAAGATTTTATGTCTTTTATGTTTCATTAGATGGACTATCAATAAACCCAGATGAACTTTAAAAGTAATACCTTGTGATACTAATTCCTCATAAATCCCAATTTTCATTAAGCTAGTTGAAAATGTAAGTAATGTTGTAATTTATACTACATATAGCAAAATTCTAACTGATCCCTTTCTGTACATGAAGGATATATGAGAAAAACTATAATTAGGGACCTTTATTTATGCAATGGAACCAAATAAATCAGTTATTAGAATTTTTGACTGTTTGTCTGTGCGTTTGTGCACGCTAATCTCAGAAACGGCTTAAACGATTTCAATTTGGTTTTCACTAATGCACCGCAACAAGCATCACTTTATATTTAACTTTCGTTTTATTGCAATCGGTCCATACCTACATAGGTCCAGCGTTCATGGCTTGTGTGTCAATCGTAAGTGATAGACCGAGTTAAGCAACTTGGAACATGGTCGGTAGTAAGATGAGCGACCGCAATTACCCCTAGTGGCATTTTTAATCTTTCAAACTTCAGAAAGGATATTGATATAAAACCGAGATAACGGTCGCTACTTTGAGGATAAATTCGTCCATGTATAATGAAACTTATTTTCTAAATTACTGTATAATAAAAAAACAAAAGTATTTGTATTGGTAAAGCGGTTATCGTTTAATATCAGTCATAAAGCCATGTCGCGGAATCTCCGATACTAGTGCTGGCCGTGCATCCTTTATAACAATTCGCACCAGAGAAGCGTTTTGAAATACGCAAGGCTCCTGAATTACGAGGATTCTCGTCCCCTGCTGTAGGCAACTAATGGGTTGAAGTTGTCATATCTTGGTATAAAAAAATTTCTGAAGATCTACCAGTACTTTAAAAAGATTGTTTTACTACAAAATAATATAATTTCATAGTTGTATATAGGTAAGTACTTATTTTATATGATCCTTATATGTATGAAAAATACTATTTTAAATATGAAGCTACTAAAAATTCCACGGTAGCTATAAAATTCGCAGCCTCTGCACATTAACCAAAGTAACTTACTATTGAATTTCCATTTGGAATCTGGGTCAATACTAGCCGCGCCATTAAGGCCAACTAAAAGTTTGATCGAGATTCGCAAAACTCTAAATGTTTTCAATAAAAATACTTCTATCAGATTGTATAAATTATCAAAAAGCGGTCTATATTTAGCCTAAACAGTCTTTTCATCAGGTATAAAATAATTGTTATTCGTAAGTGACAAACAAACTGCCAAAAATCGCCATCAAATTACCTCAAAAATGAAATAAATTAACAATGAAACGTGAAATAGTTTATCCTTCGAGTCTGCCCAAAACTTAATATCAATGTTCTTTTTTACATTATTGTAATATTTTTGTTGCCCATTTATGTATTTGATTATTTATGCATTAAGCAAGCTAAAAGCAGCCAGGTTCGATAATAATAAGGGATCAATGCCCGTGATCATGATCAACAGGCATGACTATTATTCTTAAGCCATGCGGACCTTAAACATAACGTGTTTGACATCGTGGAAACAATGATGGAGGAAGTTTCACGGTACGAAATAAGCAATAACTATAATATTTTGATTTTATACATTTCATTATGTAACGGGTACTCACGATACGTTTTTATTAGTATCATACTTTTTATAAACTTAACATTAACAGATTCTATAATTTCTTGAGGCACCAGACGCTATTTTAAAAGTTCAGAACCATATTTTCGTATTTATCAGTTTGGGCCTAATTTGGCAGTTATAACTTAAATCGCGAGTTGCCATTTACAAAAACCAATCAGACAAAATCCTTGTAAAGAACATAAATTATAGTCGCATCGCACCGTGGCCACGTCTATTTCTCAAGAACGAATGAATTGATAAGATCCATTTGTTTTAACATTTATCTTCCTGTAATTGCGAAGAACGTACACGATGCTTCAAGGAGGTATTTATGTGGATTTATAGCCCCATAAATTTGTGAATAGCTTTAATAGTATTCCAATAGAAGGCCTAGACAAAGTATCAAAACTAACAAAATTACAAGCTAATGTGATCATAAAAATGTTGATATTTGAAAAATTATACAAAAAAAGAAAAAAATAAACATAACAGTGGGTCCGAAATCTTGACTAATAATAAACTGTCAGTGTTGTCAAACATTAACTTATTTTATGTAAAATTAGAAAAAATGCACGTTTAAAGCCAT
The DNA here is from genome assembly GCA_003671415.1 of Megathymus violae. Lineage (NCBI taxonomy): Eukaryota > Metazoa > Arthropoda > Insecta > Lepidoptera > Hesperiidae > Megathymus > Megathymus violae. The sequence continues at coordinate 3,539,065 of PDGT01000015.1, read as the reverse complement.
GAAAATCCGGTTCAAAACTTTTATTTTCTATATATTATTTATTGATTATTGGCAAACTGGCCTCGCACCGCTTCAGTAAATCTAGGCCTCATGATTAGAAATAGCAGCTGCATTGTTTTAGGACCGGGTTATTCTCGTTCTGTGCATTACAAATACATTACATTGATTTATAACTTTTTATTTATGGACGAATTGAAATGAAACGAGCTTTAAGTATTTCAATATTAAGTGATGCTTACTGCAATACATTGGTCAAAACCATACCGAAATCGGTTTAGCCGTTTTTGAGATTGCGCACAAACGCGCAGACAAACAGATTGCGTTAATAAAGGCCCACAATAATAGTTTTCTCATATAACCTTCATGTACAGAAAGCGATCAGCGATTTTTTAATATGTATAAATATATATAGTTTCTTTATTTATTTTACTACTGCTTGTTCAAATATATCACAAAATATTTTACGTTCGTATAATATTTAATTACAATTATTCACCGTTACAAAATAATCAATATTAGGTATATATTTATAGATAATGACATTTCATTACAACTAGGCTATGAGAGGGTCGTTTACGATTAAACAGAAGTTACCAATCTACAAATTAATTTACAAAACAGAGGTCACCGACCTAAAGTTGATCAACATAGTGTTCATAATACAAAATGTAATATTGCCGATGTAATTGAAAAACTCATACAGACATCATTAATTGCATCGTATCCCACTATAAAAGTAAAACTCTACTAATCACCAGTCTGATGTCTGGCAACGGGTTAGAAATAGATATATCAACAGCTTCACAATATATATCGAGGTTAGTTGAAGCTGTATTCAGTTTAAGCACGTTTATCAATATACACGTTAGTTAAATCCAGACATTTAATCTTATCTTCGACATGGCTTAACGAGTTTTATTTAAGGATACCAACCAGGCCACATTGCATAAAACGCTTATTGCTGCACTCATGCGATCGTTACATTTAGCCACTAACGGTCCTGGGTCAATCTTCTGATGACGCCGGCATTAATTATTTTCTACGGACATGTTGATATCACCGTAATAATTTAGTTAATTGACCAGTGTACAAATAAGCAAATGAAACACCTGATATTAAGTGGTCACCGCAGCCTTAAACATTATTTACACCACAAGCATCATGAAGCACGGCCGCCCAAGAAAGAAAGATACTCACGATCTCCAATACATATCGCTCTCCAATACTGCAACTGAAACTCGGTAAAATATTTCACATTTGATTCCGACTTCCAACAATAGGTATTCTCCAACCTCCAACGGCCGCATGGCCATTTCAATTGAACTTAGAATTTGGTATTGGAATCGTGCATGTATGGAAACGCTTACAACACATAACGAGATTTCGTTTACGGTATGATTGCAGTTCGGCTACTTCAGCAGCAAGGTCGTAAAGGGATCATAAATTTTTCCAGACCACATCGACTGTGTGATGACACTAACAAAGCGCACTAACGCAATAAAATTCTTGTATTAGCGTAATAGAAAATTTTATCGGCTATTCCTTACGTCAAATAAATTTTCTTCTCTGGTATACATCGACTAACAATATTATTTATGTTCGGGAGAACCTTTTACGTTAATAACTATACATCGTAGGTACCTATATTCTCACTCATTTTGGGCCACGGTCCTCTCGTTGGAGTCGAAGAGGCCTTGAACATACTTGAATATACGTATATTTGAAAGGGTTAGAGGCCAACCCAACTTCCGACAAGATTATATGACGCCTGCGACATGATTTAACATCTACTACTCATATTTATCAGTACCGTCCGAAGTCCAATGCTTTCCGTGGACCTAAAATAATTTTAACACTAGTGGTAACTAATATTGCCTCTCTCCCGTCATTACAGCAGTCTGCTGGAATAGAACCCTGAAAATTGATAACTTCCAGCTCCGGAACAAATTCAAATATAACATAACTCCTTGTAAGGTAAAAAAGTGCTTCAAGCAACATCTTTTTAGCAGAATTGCCTTTACATATTTACTACCATTGCTCGTTTTAGCTACACATATTAAAGTCAATATTAGATATTGTGTCAAAAATATATTAAATGTTTTTCTGGTTTCATAACAACTATACCGTACTGCATGCAGATGCCGTAAGGCATAGTAAGTAGTCCAAAGAGAGATGGTAAATTCCACGGAAGGGTAGGTAAGTGGTTACCATCGCCTGTACACATAAGTAACACATGAGTAGTCATCAACTTAACGACAGCCATGAAGGAAAGTTTATTTATTCCCTTTTTCAAAGACCCTATGTTAAAGCGTTCCAGGAATACCTCAAAATAAAGTATGTACATCGATAATGCAGCTTGTATGTATACGTGGCAAAAATTATTGTTAAAATCGGGTTGTCAAAAATAGGTATTATTATTTGTCTATTTTACACCATATCGTATTTTATGGTCGTAACTTCCTTATTTGCGTCTTTACGTTGACAACAGATTTTGTACGTTTTAGGGCATAGTACACACATCAACTCGGAATGGGATCGTCACCGTATCAACTCGAGTCGTCCAGTAATCTTTGTATGAATCTCCCTATCACAACGCACACTAATCGTAATCGTATCGTAATCACCTCGCCTCGGGACAACTCCCGAACCGCGGCGCGGCTCGAGTTGATACGGTGACGATCCCTTTTCGAGTTAATATGTGTGCTATGACCCTAAACCGACGTATCGGGAAATATCAAATTTATCTTATTGCGGCAATAATCTCGCTAATGCTACGTCGTTCTAGGTAATATGACTACGTAGATATTAGAAGGGTCTTTTCTGTTCAATTTTTATTTTTAATTTTCCATAGTGTGGTTTATAAAACAAACGTACTCTTATAAACATCTACATGAGCACTCGGGGCATAGGTACTTATTTATGCCCAGAATTATCTAAAGAAATGAAGAAAGAAGGTACTTACCAAGGAAGAATTTGGATATTGAATAAAAAAATATGATAAAACTTGAAATCATGACGATAGTTAAAGGACATACTAAAATAACAATTTCAGTTTATTTTCCGATTCTAAAGGGAATTCATTGCGATGATTGATTTTTGCTCGTGGTGCGTGGTAAGTTTCTTTAGCATCAGTTCACTAGTAGCTACCAGTCCCGTTATCTAAAAATAGTTTTTTCGACTATAAATTGTTTTAATTGCAGAGCTAGGTAAAGGTAACATTACCACTTCTTTCTTGGTAACGTTTCGGAGATGCCTTTAGTTTTACCAACGTCGGTGAGAGACGGTGACCTTCTGCGGCAGTGACCATTCCATTGAAATCATAGTGATCGGGTGTTTTACGAGTAATCGCTAGTGCTAAAATTTCTTGAGCCGTTCCGTGCTCCAAGAACAACCTGAAGACGCCGGTTCCATTTTTACCTCTATCTAATAATCGTAATTATCCATCAATCTGCATTGGAGCAAGCGTTGTGGAGAATGCTCCAAGCTTTTTCAATTAAGCGAGACCCGTGACCAGTAGAAGTCACCTCTTGCACCAATAGTAGAAGTCCACCAATTTTCATCCAGCTCGGTAAACCCACGCATAAGAGAAACCTCGCGAACAAATCCAAGCCTAATTTGTCGTTAAATTAAACCGAGAACACAACTTGGTCTAATATAATAGAATAGCTAGAATGAATATCTACTTTCATAGAACATCGGGTCTAATGCGATCAGAAGTCACGGCTTATTTGACGATGACAAAACAGAGAAAGACAAACAGGTTGCGAGGAATTATTTATATTATGAAAACATCAAATTCAATATGATAAAAATATTTTATTTGTTGAGTAACGTACAAAAAATCATTGCTTTACTTGAAATATCAAATCATATAAGATATTTATAATACATATATCACCTTTATTTGTAATAAGGTACTTATTCTGAGGAGTATTATACTTCATAACGGTAGGTTCATCTGATTGTATGAGTACTGTAATACAAGTCATTTGTATTAAACTAATGTGATAAAGTATATTTAAAATGTTGTACAGTTGACTTACTCTCCAAAACGACTACAACTCCATTTGAGTATCGATTCAATCACTCTAAGTTCATACTTGACAAGAACGAATTACGAAGGTACTCGCAAAGCAATTCCAATCAAAATCACTGCGTTACGTTTAACTAACTGGTAAGCTGAATAAGTTAAATTTAATATTACATCATTTTTATAATCTATAGTCGCGAAATATCAGAAGCCTTTAGATATTACAAATTTAAGAAATTGCATTTGATTAAAATTGCATTTGATTTTTTGTTTAGCCTTAAGCACTTTTAAGCCAGGGCGCTTTCAGAGACAACGACGAATGCGACCACTTCAACATATGTTTAACGAACTTTACATGAGTAAACATACGAATCACTTGCGACACAGTCGAACACCTCAAATATACAAAAAAATAACTTAAACGGTAATTCCATGGTTACACGGCGCACACAGATCGACGACCTTTGAAGGATGCAGTGTGATTAAGTGCGACAACTGAATATATATTATTGCATCTATTCGATTGTTCCTTCGATCACAATGAAATTACTATAATCATAAAAGGACGTAACGAAACAAAACAATGAGATATTCCGTCGTTTCATCGCACTTGGAGACACGCTGTACTGTGAAAGATTTTTGTATCTAATTATATGCGTATTATTTGTATATATTTACTTGCGAATTCATCTTGTAATCTTTCATTAAACAACCATGGAAAATATATGAAACACCAATACTTCTTACATCAGCGCTTGTATTAGGCTTAACGGGACTAGATTTGTTTATAAATTCATTGCAACGACGCAACTTTCATGTTTTAACATTTACTGTATGGCATAAACGCTACACTGCCGTCCTTGAGCTAATAATTCCTTTAGCCGATAATACACAACCTCTCCATATTGAAAAAAAAAACATCACTCACGATATGTGTATGCACCTACTGTTTTAACATTATGTTGCAATGTATAAAAATTAGAATAGAATAGAAAGAGAATAGATCCTGTCTGACGAATCATAAAAGTATTTATGAATCAAACACAATATCAATAAATGTAATATGAGTATACAGGTATCAATAAACAAAATAAATGATATAGCGCACGGCATTATCGCTCTAAGACGGCAGTACGGTGGGCCGGCATGTATGAAATATTATACATTTTTGAATAATAAATTTACAAACAATCAAATTCAGTCAACCACTCGAAATGAGTGGCGATTCTAAACGTGATGAAACTGCCGAACGGTCAAAAAAAGATAAACCGAACAATATATCGCACCTTTAGAATGAAAGTGACTTAACTCAAAATTCCTGAAATTCCAGATTTTACTATAAATTTAGTTAAAAAAGCCTACTTTAAAACCCAATGGTGAAAAAGAGCCCGAATTATGAGTAAGAAAGGGAAAAACGGGAAACCTCATACATCAGTCTCTTTAAATTTACTCAAGACCATACATTTTTGAAAACTTTCTTCGTCATTTCCCATAAATTGCAATTTTTGAGTTAAGTCCCTTTCATTCTAAGGGTGCGATATTTTCCGCCTATGGAATATTCCGGTATATTTCAATCAGAGCTGCACTATGTGACCTGTGTTTATAACACTATTCATAAACTCCCAGACACTTCGACTTAGTCATACTCAGTAATCATAATACGAACCAACGAAAATATGTAGTTCTCACACTGAAAATATCACAATACAAATATATATATATATAAATTAAATATACATAATTAATATGTAAAATAGAATATATTATTATTATTATTATTATTATCGAATAAAAAAATCACAGATTCCAACGTACACTTGCCAAAATAAAAAAATGTGTACATCTACTATTTATTTAAGCAAACTTCTTATAATATAGTATCCCCGAAATATGTTATGGTACGTTAAGATATAAACCCAGTTCTACAAAAGTGGGTAGATGAAATTTTATATATATTACCATTTCAAAAACCTTTATCGCGATCAGCACCTTCCGAATATTTATCAACCCTAATAATAAATAAAGACAAGCGCCCACTCTTTATCCGATTACAACAAGAATTGGATACGATTGGAAGAACGAAATCTCACTTTTATTATTACAACAATATTAAATAAAATCAATACTAAGATCGGAAGGCATCGATTGCATTCGAACCGCTATCTTACAAATCTCCAGATATATCATAGACATCAGGCCGACCGCGGCATAAAATCGTAATGCGGGTTTGTGAACGTGTGACCGTATAAATTAAAAACCTATTCGCTCCATGCTTTGACGACAAATATAAATTATTTCAGTGTTTTTCATTTATACAACTTTAAACGTGAATTTTTAATACTAAGCGTAGCGACGCTAAGATAAATTGCCATGTTATATTATATAAACCTTCAAATACATTTTACTAATAAAGGCTCATAATAAGTTAAGGCTAACATTAGGGAGCATTATTCTATCAATTATCTTTATTTACAAAAAAACACGCTAAATATATAAACAACGAGTTTAAAATATTATGATATGATTTTTGAACTATTCGAAATAGATATAGAGTTCAAGGTCGATCAAGCACCACCAACAAAGTATAAACACTGCACAAATTAAACAGCACAGCCATATCGCCGTGTTGTGAGTGAAAAATAAGTAACATATATTCTGTGGAGACTGCAAAACAGGTAATTTAGTGAAAAAATTGATTAGAATAATGTACAACGCGAGAATGACCCAGCCGCTAGACATACTCATATGACTTTAAGTCACTAGCCGGCCAAACAAATTAAAGATCTCCTTATTCAATAGATAGCTAGACAGATTTGGATTTTTTTGTGCACATAGATCCCAGAGCGATTCATCACGATTATTGGACTCATAATCTCCTGCAGGATTCATGTTGGTCATTTAGTATGAATGAACATATCGTTATTTTGCTAATTGAATCTGCATTAAACTTATGAAACATTAAGGACGATTACGCGTACGGTCCAAAATTAAATCTATTATTATATCATAATTATTTAATACCACCGTCCGACACACCCCAATACACTACCCTATTCGAAGTATTAATGTTATTCATATGAATTAAAATACTGTTAATATTTCGAAATTTTACCTAACACAAAATATATCGGCAAAGCATTTGATACGTTCGAATCGTGTTTTATTAAAATTGATTTAACGATAAAGTTACACTGTCAGTCTCTCGTTGTACATTTGGTTACATAGTAGGTACGTGATTACCTAAAGCTGATGCCGTATTTGGTTGTTATTCGAGGCGTGTGCGTCGAGGCGACCGCTAGCAACATGGGCACGTCGTTCACGTCCACGTTGAGCGACGCGGTGAGCGTCGCGATGTCCATGAAGTCCGTCGACAGCAACATCTCGGCGAGCGTCTTGGATAGAACGCAGAATTCGCGCAGTTTGCTTTCAATGTATAGAAGACACTGGAACGAAACGATATACATTGCACGTATCGAACAAGCGGATTGGCCACGTTCGTCCGTTGTACATAGATTGTTAGATAACAAGTAAAAACCGTTGCGTTACCGGCCAAGCGATGAACTCAATTCTTAAATGTACACCTTTTTAATGGACATCGATTTTTGGCGCGATAACTAAAAGCATTCGCCAATGAAATATCGATGAAGCATAACCGAGTATAATTACGTAGTAGTTACCTCGCGCGCGATAACCTCTGGCTGTCAGATTAGTTTTTTTCTAAATTTCAAATAAAAAAATATTCGGACATCAAAATTAAATGAATCAGTCTCAGCTAGACTTCCTGCGCCTTAGTTATTAATGATGGTTCACTGTTGATCGTAAAATGATGTATTAATAGATTTTTAAAAACAATACGCCGTTCCAAAACACCGTTATGTGGAAGCGTTTTTTTCATAACCAAAAATCGTGCCCTGAGAAAAATCAGCGTCACCTCAACGTCAATATAACCCGCAATATGTACAGGAGATAGTCAGCGTGTACGCCACATACCTGGCTAGACGGCACCCTCGCCTGGCGCATAATGGGCAACGCGTCCAACATCCCGCCAACCAATGGCGATAGACCGCCGTAGCCACACTCCCTGCCCACAACGCGCACCTCCCTGAATTGAAATGAATTTGAGTACCACTATGATCGCAAATTCAATCGAATTAAAATTGAAGGTTTGATGTATAGAAATAAATAATGTTCTCGTATAATGTTGTGTCAATTTGATTTTTTCGTGTAAATCGAAAGTGAATTTTATATTTTCAGAATTATAAGATTATTCAACTATATATATATATATATATATATATATATAT